>QQSS02198187.1:0-25409 GCA_003687565.2 Craspedacusta sowerbii
TTTTTTGTATGCTCTTTGGGAAAAATAGATTCTTGTCTTGTCTTGTCTTGTCTTGTCTTGTCTTGTCTTGTCTTGTCTGGATCATACAGCTTCCTGATACAAATATTAACAAGATTAGCGACCTCCTGCCCATTTAAGCTATCAACAAACAAGTACGCACATGGCAACTTCCACGACTCATTAACAGAAACAAACATTAACACAAGAGAATCCTTTGCCAATGGGGCTGAATCATCATCTTCCGCACCATTTCCAATGTCTACGTAACCCCTAAAACGCTTCCCATCCCACGCCACATGCTTCTTAATGTTCATTTCATTTCATCCCATTTCATTTTATCAAGCATTAACAAGCAAATAACTTGTCTTCCTTCCTTTTGAGATTCAATAACTTTGGCAGAGAGGGCTCGAAAAGAAGGTTTAGTGAATCCTTACAAGCTGGCAGACTGCGATTGAATTCATCAATCTTCGCCAAAACTTCTCAGTCCCGCCTACCTTTGCAAAAGCGTAAGGCCGACGTGTGGGGCAATTCAACGGAAGTTCTTTAGCAAATTGTACTCAAAGAAAGACTTGATAACAAAACCCTACAGCTACACAAAACTCTGGGACGAATTGGCGAGTTTGTTGCGCGTTGAGCGAACATGGCGGAGAAAACGGTAAACAAAGCAACGTAAGGTCGGTTGTAAAGGTTCGTGGCTGAGAAATACCGAAACCTACAGCTGCTCTTTCATGTTGATACGTTGAAATGGAGTACAGTACAATTTAAAGAAAAAAGACTTTTCCTGTCAGCATTGTGAAGTGCTTATTGGTTGCTCCAAGAGAAACTTTTTCATTTCGTGTTAAGAATTAATCAAAGTCATGCTTTCCTTAGCTTCATTGGAGTTCGTGCTGTTCAATAAGTATGTCGCCCATATGGCAGTGCTTTGCTTCTTTTGCCATATGATAAGGAACTTTCTCTGTAACCAAAGTGCGACAATCGACTACTATTGCGATGTTTTAACAGGCTGCAACAAAGAAGTAAACACTTAGGGTAGCACATCAGCATATGAGATGATTCTCTTGGCGTTTTTGTAGCACGAGTATTTTTAGAAACTTAGACTTACCGGTACTTGCCTAAGGTATATTTGCATACAAGATATATGAATGAATAAATGCAAAATATAAGCATCTTGTTGCTGCTCTATCCCAGTACATGCTGGACTTGCGTATGATCCTAACATTCTTATATATGTTAGTGGCAACCTCAATTACATGTTTCTTCCAGACCTATGTCTTCTCTACAGACCTATGTCTTCTAAACTGCAGGGGCTTGGAGGCTTGGTTTAACGCTTCTGAAGCTAAAGAAAGTTTTGACGTTAGCGTTTAGGGAAACCTCGTACTTGTTGGTGCCTTTGCCCTTAACTTAACCAACATTTAGTCTTAATTTTAAATGCACAATGACATTCTTGGTAATAATATTTATCGTTATTTCCCTTGATTAAATCCAGCATACGCATGAATGAGATATAATAGCAAATATCAATCCTCTCTAATTTTCAAAATATGAAAAATTAAGTAACTAAATTCTAAGTAAGGCTTTAGAGCACACGAGAATGAGAAGTGAGACTAAATAGGAAATGTAAGGTATAGCTGAAATCGAGGCCTTGCGTTGCAGCCTCGTTCATCACAATGCCCGTCCTGACACTGAAGTCGCTGGCGTAGCATGACGTGCATTGTTGATGCTATTGACTGTGTCGTAGTGGTTATTGCTGAAAGATGCATTTGTCGCACCTCTTTAATTGTGCATCTTGAAGCTTTCAAGTTTTCTTTTGACCTCATAAAACGATTTGCAGCAAATGGGGCGAGGCCAAAACCCTTACTGGACTTCCTCTGCAACAACTTCAAGCTATATATAATTAAATAGCTTGCAGTAAAGCAAAAGCAAACTAGAGGATTTCTACGTATCTGGGCCTTGCTTTCCACGCATGATTCCTCTCTTCAAATAATTAAGAAGTTCCACTAGCTGTCTTAAGCCGTTCATCCATGATTGATTATAATCTTAAGCTAAAATGAAATTCCTACGTATGTTAAATAACAATAACAGTTTTCCAATTTAGTGCTGACTTAAGCGAAAGTACTATACTTTTACGAACAAATGTAACTCTTTGCAGTTATAGCAAAATTATTAGATTAATATAATATTGTAATTTCAAATTTTGCATAACAATGTTTTTAATCAGGGAGTTCTTTGAACTCGCAACAAAGTAGTCAACGTTGTGTCGATGGATCGTGTCATCAATTCTTAAGCCTGTTTTAACAAGTATGTACGAGCTCTCAAGGTTTGACAATATGCTGAATATATTCCTATTAGTAAGCTAACTTTGTCGAATGGTAACCGATTAAATTGTCTTCCGACTTATCTGCAGACTTATATCGATAGACTAAGCGAATTCTTTTTCTGTACATTTTCCATGATCGGACGCTTTTGCCCTTCGTCTTTCAGCATACTGAATTTGATAGCATATATACCATTGCGACTTTGGAGTCTAAGCTTCTATGCTTGCAAGCTGCAGCAGCGCTACATTCAGGAAAAGTGATGCGATGGGACTGATTTGCTCCTTACAACCGAGCAACTTTTTCTATGGTTAATTTATTAAATTCGTCGAATCCCTAATTCTACTGTTTAATCCCTATTTTTTGGTATCTCTCCCCAGTGCTTGGGTCAAGGCTACTCACCATTTTCTTTTTTCTTTTTTCTATTCTATTAAAACCTCTTTTACAAATAATTATGGTCTCGATAATCTTACGGAGGACTTAGCTTGGAAGAGACTTGGAAATCTTCGGTCTGAAAACAATGTTCTCCATAATACCTTTCACCCCGCTTTTTCACCAAAAAAAGACAAACAAACAAACAAACAAAAAAGCACTTTATCTAAAATAATCAAAATTTTTTTATATTCAGCCTTGTACAAAATAATCAAAAACACTCCAGGGGAGAGGAAGCAAGATCGGCATTGAGGTATGGCTTCAAGGTTTGATTGCTATTGTTTCTTTGTTAAGCAGTTCTAAATTGCTTCTGTCTCGATCACTGTGACATCGCGGAAAAGACACTGATGATTGAACGCAAACGATTGTTGCTGGTTATTTCTTGGTCCCTTTGTTCGTCAACCTAAATGCTTTTTAGTTCTTTTAACGTACGTACGTTGTAGATCCACGGTCCTCGTTGCAGACCTGTTAAATACAAGGACGCCATACCTACTAGTTATTATGGAGATTAGTGTCGAGCACGCATCAATTAAAAACATACTGGAGCTCCCTGTGTGCAAGCTGAAAACAATGCCGCTACGTTTTGATTGGTCCAATTTAGGAAAAAACAAATTCTGAACACGATGATGCGCATAACATGTTTCTCTAACTGACGGTACGTTGGCTGGAAAGCTCGGAAACTGGTTTGCCTTTCAAGGAGTTTGTTCTGTTGAGAAAATAAGATGCACGAAATGGCTAGCAATAACAATGATGAAGCTAGTCCTTTCTCAGAGTACATGTGGATGGGAGACATGGAGAAGTTTGATCTGGAATTGGAAGCAAAAATGGAAGAAGAAGAGTTTATCCGATCGTGTATCGAACAACTACTAGATGAGGAGGAGGAGCGGGAAACAATTTTTTTTTCTCAGAGCGGTCCCTTGGCAAGTCTCATCCCAGCTGTTGGAAATGGCATAACGCAGCAGCAAAATAGTGCCTACATTCATTCGATCCCTCGATATAACCCATACATGAATGGCCATGCCGATGATAAGGCTTGCCTGCCCAACATGAAAGTTAGTTGAATTTTGTTGATTTTGGGTAGTGAAAATTAATACAGAATGGCTTTATTTGAAGTGTTCAGGCTTAGCTAACGAAGAGTTGGAAGTCATGCGATTGAAATTTTTCACAACAATCAAGAAAGGCAAAAATCATATGAATGAGAATCACAAGAATGAGAATGATAAATCATAGGAACAGCAACAATCAAATGCCAAAATAGAACTTGACTGATATATGCTAGTTTATGTGGCAGTATGTGGCAGTCTTAAGCATTTTATTATATCCTTAAAAAAACATGTTTTACTATGTTCTAGTTTGAAGTGTCTGTTAACTATTAATTTTTTGTTTTGCTTAACTTGCAGGCTCCTTCGGCTTTGAATCCTAATGCAGCTCCATTTGTTCTTAATCCAAATGCAAAAGAGTTCATACCAATGACAGCGCCACCTTCTGGTCAAGAGGAAAAAGCACCATTGCCAAGGTCATCCAGCTCTAATCCAATGTTATCCACAGCTTCTTCAAGTTAGCTGCTTTCTTTAAGGAAAGCACAGCGTGGCACTGTAAAATTAACATTTGTTAGCATCACTAACAGGTATTAATGACTCGAGGGCAATGGCTGTATCAGCGTTTTATCACAATTGGTGGTAGTTGCTGTTGGTTTTTGCATCCCATTTTATATATTCCTTTTTATTTATGGTTTTATTTTATTAGTTCCTTGCTTCTAAGCTAAATGTTTGACAGCTGTATTTGAATGAATCACTGAGCCATGAATACATGTGGATATGGACTAAAAGTAGATAGGTATGCTAGTTATATTAAGTTGCAGCTCCTGAAACTGTATATTATCCCCCTGTCAGTTTGCACGACTTTTGGTGTGACATTTTCAGTTAGCTACCAATAACACCGTGACTTCCATTATTCTTGTCCGTGATGATTTTCAAAGTTTTTCTGGCTTGGGTGACTAATGCTGCATAGCTTATTATTTTTTGGTAAGAGCTTGAGCTGAATTTTATACATCATAAAGAATTCTGTGGTTTATAATAGACTTTGTCTGAAGTTGTTAACACCTGCTGAGGCTGTCATGCAAGTTAATGTTTCAAGTTGGTTTCAATACTGCTTGTGCATTGGGTATGTTTTTATTTGCAATATTTATATGGCTTGTTATTTACCTTCAATGTAAAGTGTTGTGGCTGGATGTGTCTATTGTAACTGTTGCTACACAGTTTATGTTCACATGTTTAGGTTGCCATTTAAGTTGTGTTTGCATACTTTTTTTGTGGGTGGATAAGTTGAAATACCTTCAGTCCTTATGGTGATGTTGCTGGTTTCACATGGGTTTTCCTGTTTTGGTTTGTGAACAAGTCTATGTAGAAAAGTATGAAGCTTTCATTGTTGTGTTATTTTGCCATGAATGTTTCGGATGCTCTTGGGACCTATTATTAACATTTTATTATTGTTAGTCTTAATGTTGTTGTTTTTGTTGAGTTATTATTATCATTAT
Organism: Craspedacusta sowerbii; assembly: GCA_003687565.2. NCBI lineage: Eukaryota > Metazoa > Cnidaria > Hydrozoa > Limnomedusae > Olindiidae > Craspedacusta > Craspedacusta sowerbii. The sequence goes on from QQSS02198187.1 coordinate 5,281, forward strand.
TATTATTATTATTTTGAAGCAAGTTACATATTTTGTGTGCATGGCGTGTAAATATACCCAGCTCTATTTAAACTTAGAATCTTATTTGCATGCATGTTGCTTATGGGTTAAACATTAAAAGTGGAAGAAGCAAGCTATAAATACAAACTTTTATTTGAGCTTTGGTGTTCTTGTTTGTGGTCTTCCGTTGATTGCTTTTTGCTGCATCTTTCGTTTTGTGGCAGTTTTGAGCCTTAAGCCATTTCGGACATTTTGTTATCTACTACGTTACTATTACTAATACTTCGTGCGGACGCCGTGGCTGGGCCTACCCTTCATCTTATGTGCCCCTCTTATCTTCTGGTCATCATAACAGCAGCTGTGTGGATGATGTTAGATATTGTGGTACCTCTAGAGCCACACGAAAAAAACACACTCAGGTTTAAATTTTTTCATATAGGTATTCAATTTCCAAAGCAAATCTAAAGAGTTATTCTTATGAAAAGAAAAGGCTCGCGATTTGGGAAAACACAACGAAATGAACTTGCCACTTCGAAACAGGGAAATCTTTAAAAGTGTTGCATCTGCGTCTGAATCCAATCGGTCGATAAGTCCTTAAATGCGAGAGAAAATTCGCGAAGGAGTAAGCAAAATTTGAATTCGCAGTGAGTGCCTCCGCTGATTGGCGGGGAGAAAACCGCGCTCACAAGAGCCGCACGGAAGGAGATGGAGCCACAATATCCTACAAGAATGACTTACGCTTAATGCTATACAGTTACCCTTCAGGTTAAAAAGTAACTGGCATCGCTTTAAATACTAAGAAAAAAGCTTAATTTTGGACTAAAATAACGAAAGATTGCATCTTGCCACCGTGGCCTAAAAATTAATTAAGTTATTTAACAAGAGGAGAATTAGGAGAACAAACAACATGGATTAAAGCGGTATGCGAAGGCTTTGTCTAAAAGCTATTCCAGCCTGACCTTAATTGAACTGCCACATCTGAATTGGTCTCAAATATTTAATGAAACTCTTCAGCGCTTCACTGTGTATCATGATGGAAGCCTTACATAAAAATGACGGTTGAATCGTTTTTGTGTGTCGATGTCTTGCTAAGTTCGCTTTATTTCGCCAAGAATAACGAACTGCAAGCAAGGACAATTACAACAAAACATCGTAACAATACCAGTGTTGTCAATATTTCCGATAAAATTCTTTTCTCGGTTACGGCATGGTCCAAGCAGGACAAAGGCCTTTCATGCTTGTACGTTGTTAAATTCAAATTACGCTGGTGGTAGAAACATTTTTAAAATGAGTTCAAAGCCCAAGGCACGAAAAATCTAAGCTCAACGCGGAACACTCAGATGTATGGAGCAATAAGCTTCTAGTGGTTTCTTGGTGTGCTTGAGGAAGAGTTTAACGCTTATTTCTGTGGCATGGAGCATCATGAACTGAGAGATGCGACGAAGTAAGTGAGGACCTTTATTCAAAAATTGTTTCGAAGTCTGAGCCGATCTGCAAGACATCTTCGACTCTTGCCACGCAACTACTTTACCACCAAAGGTACGAGGCACACTAATTGTTTTCCAGTACAATGCTTCAAAATTGCAAGCACTTTGCGCTAATGTCACACCGATGCTCGTTTCGCAGCGTCCACAATAGAAAGACTATGCATTCGTACAGGTAAGCCAGTGCACATCTTTTCTTACCCTTTATTGTCGCGTTATCACTGGTATCTTTCGTCAATGACGGAGGAGGCATCGGAGCTGCAGCTATCGGGAGTAGCAGAGGTACATACGGATCGCTGTTCCAGAGGCTTGCATTGAGTGATCTGGAGCCTCATTAGAACTTCAACCGCATGCCTTTCGATCTGTATAGTCCCTCTGTGGCTGGGAAAATACACAATAGAATCCGTTCCTGTGGCAAATATTTTTCAACGCAAGGCATGAAAGGGATGCAGCTGTTCATCATCTCTACTTCGTGACAGCTGAGAAGCCAAATATTCAGGCTGGCTCAGCAGGGGCCAACTCGACTGCAGATGTCGTTATTATACTTATTTTTTTTTATAGCAATCTTAATTTCAGCTGATTGAGCCAACAACCATTACATTCGCCATGCTAACCTACGTAGTGCTACGTAATAACGGTTAACGGTCAAGATGAACGACGCTTTCTCTTTTCTCTTTTCTTCTCTGGCTGCAAAAAACGAAGCGACTTTCTACATATTCTCGAGTCATAAACCAGCAGAGGTCGGTGCTAACATGCAGCATGAAAATATTAGCGGTGCGCGGGCGAAACGCTTTCATTGACGGGTCTCCTATGGCAGTGACAAATCTTCGTGCAATACTACTAGAGTTTTCTATAGGGAACCGTGACGTAATCTGCAGGGGAAAAGCGAAGTCCTAAAAGCAGAAAAGGTTCACAAAAGTCTAGCAGCAATGGGACAAAAAACTAAAAATAAACCTGCTTAACTGACGGTTAAGGGACCATCAACTTTTAGTATTTTCAAGCTACTATTTGGTCCGCACATCAAAGCAATGGAAAATCAAAACAAGCTAGTGAAAGCCACTTTCATTTTATCTTGGAGTGTTAAATATAGTGCGGACCTTGGTCCGTGAAATCTGCGACAAAAGGGTACAAATAAAACAACTACAAGTCAAATGTTTATTACCATAATACAAAAACAAACACTAAAAAGCCTTGTTTCGCCCTAGCAGGTCATCCTTTTTCTCGATGAAGAAATCGAACAAGCCAAGAATTCCCGGTCTCTTTGGGCGTCGCACGTGAAGCACGTTTGCTGCAGGTGAACCTAGGCGAAGACGATGGTATAATGGTGGTCACATAGATCGAGCAACGTTAACCGCGTCAATATCTAACAATGTTTGCGTCTCACGAGCTCCGTGAGGTCTGACAATGACACTAGAATGTCGACAACCGCCCCTTATCCGTTAAAACAGATGTCCATTTCCACTCAACCGTTTTATTACCGTTTTATTACGAGTCTTGACAGAATAAATTCTCAACAGACGTCAAAGCCACAAATGCACGCAGGCGAAGCGGCCAATTTGCCAGTAACCCTGTCGGATAAATCGTAATTACTTCCAGCGCCTTGCAATCGTTTTCCATCAGAGACTGCGGCAAGCAAGAAGTTTGTAGGCCTGCCGAGTCGCAACTTTGCAGAACTCAAACGTGCGGCTGTTGACCAACAAAACCAGCACAAGTACATTAACTGCTCATTTAAAACAAGTGCCTTCTAACCTAAGGATGCTCGCATTCCCATATCAGTCGTCTGCATAGTAGGTAGCGTATACTCGTTCACCGAGAGAGATACGAAGAACGAAAACGGAACGAGCCACATGCATATGGTAAAGTAACCAAGTATCTGAAAAGAATGAAGCAACTGGCTTGTGTTTAAAAAACTCCAAGCCCATCGAGCGAAGCAATATAAACTCGGCCATACATGTTCATAACGAAACGGGCGCGTGCCCGCAACATAATTAAGACAACACCCTACTTACTGAAACAATTTAACACACACAAGAAGCTACCTACGCCTAGAAGTAAACAAGCAAAGTAACATAAGTGGACGGGTTGAAAAGAGGCATCAGAAACGAGCTAGCTTCCACAGCCAAAAAACATAGAAAACAGCTACCTGACCCATACACGTAGAATAACCAACACACTTAACTAAAAACTAAAATCAAAACAAAACCAAGGTCATGACGAGATGGCAAAGCAGATGCAACGAGTATACCACTACATAAAGACCAAAGCGTAGAATATCAGCGCAAAAGCACTTGCCTCAAAGAATGAAAAGGGGGCTTCATCAAAATTGCAAATAATCGCACAAGCCGGAACCCGATTCCCTAGCGATGCACAGAGTTTGCAACGATGTTTGTTGCTAAAAAGTGTTGCATTCTAGCACGCAAAAACAAAAGATAACATGCGTACCTCCGAGAATGAGTAGTAGACGCGAGCGAAATATGCAAAGGCTAAGTAGTGATTGACAAACACCAATGCTAGAAAAAAAGCAGGAGCCGTCACCAAAGCCCATATATACCGTTTTTTAGCCAGTCGATACAAGAAATGTCATCTTGCTACTGACTTGGCCTCATAAACCATGATTACTGAGTGCACGTACTTTCTAAGTTTGACAAAAAACAAACACTGTGCATCTAAGATTTGCTTAAGAAACTTAAGATAAGAGATGCAAATAGTGGCAAAAGATGACATAAGCTCAGTCTTACCTACGCCAACAAGGAAGACCGGTGAAGTAAGCGATATGTATGGGAACTCCTTCAGTAGCAACCAATGAATAACATTTGCAAGCAAGCCAAAGCCAGTTATATAATACGGCATCTGCTCAATAAGAAGAAGTCCAAGAAATACCGCACTTGTAAACTAAAATAAAGCACGGAACAATAAAGGATAGCTTCATATGCTTTCAGGGCCTCTAAACCTTAATAAGCAAAGAACTCAAAAAAACGCTATCCAGATACTCATACCACTCAGCAAGTCCACAGACCTACTACACAATACAACCACAGACACCACAATCATTTCATTCAACATCATAACGTAAGTTTTTTGCTTCGCCACGACCCTCCGAAGACGGCCCGGTCTAATCTCCAAAACAATAAATAATTACAAAAAAAAAACAATCATCATGATTCATTATCCAGCACCTGAAGCAAAACATAATCATAGAAACATTTACAAAATCAAGGCTAGACATACTTACTAATATAAAGTATCTGATAATCTTAGCAGTTAACACAGTATATTCCTCAACCCATTCTGCTATGTAGTACAAACCAGCAGCTGCAGAAAGAGAACATTAGCACAGAAACATGTGATGTATCAGAAAACATAATCAAAGGGCAGCATTTTACGTGACTTTAAGTAGTTTAAAGAAAATGCATCTTCTGCAGACTTTCTAAAGCAAAGTGCACTTAGATGTATGAAAATAGAAAGCAAATCGCATGCATAAACATCCACAACACAGATATTTAGCAGATTGTACTCGCTGCAACAAGCACCAGTCTGTGGCAAATAAATACCGTATGTCAACCACATACCCATAGACAACGTTCCAAACAAGATGTGAAGAACTGTTGCGATCCAACTGAGTATGTACAGAAACATATTGTAGATGAAAGATCAACTTGCAGAATATCTTACTAGAAATACTTCAACTTCATCAAAGCCAGTTCACCATCAATGACTGAATGTTAGAAGAATACTGATATTGTGCAAGAAAATTTCCAATGAAGACCAAGATTATAAACAACACCTTTTGGTCATTTAAGTATCAAAATAATACATAATAAAGGTTAACTAAATCCCTGTGGGGGGGGGGGGGAAGGACAACGATATGCTGAAGGTAAGACATAAGCATGCTCAACATCCAGACACATCAAAATACACAGTTTCGACTCTGCAAGTGAAGGCCATAAATACAAAGCACACAGAGTTATCAGGAAATTTAGGATTCTGGTTCCCTTTATACAAGTCACAAAGTGGTGATAAGGGTATGCAAATTACATGTGAAAAAACAAGTTAAAATTTATGAAGCCAGGTAACGAAAATCTATTAATTAGAGACTACAGCATGCTGCAGGCATTTGCAATATTACGTTTACCTGCATAACAAAACTATAGTCTTTACATTTAATATATTGTTTATATTGAATATATTATTTATATAAATTATAGTAGCACGTAAATTTATAAATTATAGTAGCACTATACTTATAAGTAGCACTATACACTATACTACAATTATTTTATAAATTATAGTAGCACTATAGTAGTGTTTATATTTAATATATTGTTTATATTTAATATACTATTTATATAAATTACAGTAACACTTAGTGGAAAGCTCATATAAGCAACCTTTAAAAGTAGAGCTCCATCACAAAGCAGCGCTTCAACCAAATCCTAAGACAAATAATCTATTCCTTGCCTATCCCATTTTGGCTACCTGGTAGCTGACGTTCTACCACTTAGGAATTCTTCCAGCATCACATTGTGCTGGCTACTGAACAAAAGGAATGCAAAAGCAATAAGAAACACAAGGTTATACTGAAGACAAATGCCAGTGATGCTGACAAAGATTGACGGCGAGAGACCAAGACCACCCAGGTGCACAAATGAAAATACTGATATGGTCTGAGGTGCTAAGTCTTCAAACACTGCATTTAATGCAGTGTTTGAAGACTTAGACATGGCTGAGCAATACTTTATATTTAAAAACTTCACTCAGACCTGATGAATGAATGCTTGAAATTTGATCAAGCAGCCGGTGATAAAAAATAATTGTTGGGAAAGTTTCACCAGCTTCTCAGAACATTAATTTTAAATTATTAATCGAATAATGTAAATTACCTATCATTAAGGTGCATCTGAAAATCAAATAAAACAATATAACCCTTCAACCAGGTGGGCATGAACCACAAGCTTTGGCTTAATCATACAGAGCAACATCTAGACAATAAACTCTGTCAAAGAACATCCTTCCTATAATTCCATCTAAAAGCCTTAATTGCCTAGAATCACTCTAAGCCATGAACAGGCTTCTGTAGCTGCAATTCATTACATTTCTTTCAACCATGAATCCTTTGAAGTGCCTTTACTCATTTACTTCCAGATGTAGGTAAGCTCATGCATGTGCTAAATTGATTTGCTAAGCTGTAGTGAAGTTATTGCCCACTAATTGCAACACACATGCCACAAGATTAGGGTCCTTCCATTTTCTGACTTTACTTTTAGCCAGGACAGGGGCACAAGGTTAAGAGACTTGATCTCTGGTAAGTTCATTCCTTCCCTCACCACCAGACATATTTCATCCACAGAGAGACTGATAACTGGGCAAAATCAACTCCTAATCGCTCTTGCAGTATGATCCCCATGTGTGCTCACCCACAGATAATTTTTATACCAGCAAGATTCCAAACATAAATTTCAAGAGAATGCACAATGATGGATAATGTGTAATATGTTTAAATAAAACATTTTTCTAATGTCACCAGTTTATTAATGTACGAACCCTCTAAATGAAACCTTATCTACCGAATGAATGCATAGTTGGGTGAGAACTGAGAGATTGTAGTTACCTTACATAAAAACACTAATTGAGGAATAAGAAACTTTCCCTGAAGGTTTTCAGCTTTATTAAGTTAGCATAGTTGTACCAAAGACATCAGCCATTAAAATCCGACAGTGAGAGAACTTGGAAAAAAACATGGAACAAACTTGCGATGGATTTCTGCTGCAAATTACTGGTTACAGCAACAATGACAAATTGTGCACAGATTGCTTTTAGCAGCTATCCACAAAGACAAAAAGTTTTCAGAATATGATATGAAAATGATACAACATTTGCAAATAAAAAAATGCAAATGCCTATCAACATGTCGCACGTAAAAACATGTAAAACGTTTGCCTACTGTTCATTTACTTTAAATTTTCTTTACTATTCCTGCATAATGCCTATCCAATCAACAAATATTAAGTCAAAGATTTAAAAAATTAATTCAATAATTACATATTATTATAACATATATATTCATCATACTATATTTATAAATATATCCCAAGATTATATACTAGACTATTAATCATACTGTGACCAAAGAACTGCGACCAAAGGTCTCTGAGGAGTTCATGGACTGGGACGGAGCATAGGTAAGGTTAGCCATTTAAAGATATCATGGCTTGTATTTATAGTAGTCTAATATATATTAAAAATACAAATATTATATGTTTTTACTATTGACTTAAACTTTGAGGTATAAACATAGAATTCTAAATATTGGGCTTAAAACTATTTTAATCGCATCAGTTTTCAATTACATACATCAGATTTTCATGTTGTGCGTTTAATCTTTTTGAATTGTGTGCGATTCAGTAAACATTTTAAAAATTACCGGTATCGATAACACCCCGCCAGAACTATAATTTAAAAAATATATCCAAACACAGAAACCAACTTCGAGATCCAAGAACAATGTCACTACACGTGTATCCAACTTTTTTAACAATTCAAGAATGACAAAATTTAAAAAGAGCCCGAACCCACCGACTTCGAGCTCGTATCGCCAGTGACTCTCAAGATTACAAGGACGCGACATGACGTCACAAAGCTTCCGTGATGACTCACAGAAGACGAAAGCGCAATGGGTCTTCTGATCACAAAATCCCTTCTCGCAAGCATTAAATATTTCCATGTGTTAGTAAACATTAATTAAAGTCTTTTACTTACATCAAGGAAAGGAAAGTTCTTATGCTACTGCAAGTAGCGCTTTCTACAATTATTTCGAGGCTGCTTTTTCTTGATGGCTAGCCTTGCAAGTTTGTATCTACTGGAGAGTAGTCTTTGCTGTTTGCAAGATATTAGCCATATATAGGAATCCCGTCAGGAGTCCAGGAAGTTTTGCTCTTCAGTTGCCTGATTGGTTGCACTTCGACGTGTTTTCTAAACTGGGAATTTTCATGGACAATTAAGATTTAAGTGACCCTAAAAGTTAGAAGAAAGTCGTGCAGGAATTCCTCCAGAATGTTCTTGGTGAGTGCGTATTTGTGGTAGCAGCTCACCCACATTGCGTGGGGAAATGTTTCACGTGATTATCATCCAGCCATTCCCTACAATTGCAGATCAATACGGTTATTCATCTTAAACACTTTGTTCTTTGTCAAAACTGCAACACTTCCAATTTGTGTCCCAAAGCTCAGACACGCACATGGTATACTAATAGCAAAATAATAGTTGGGGAATCAATAACCACGTGCTCTATGTACAAGGTTACGTTTTAGATTTTGGAGCTACTGCAAAAAAAGAATGGCATGCTGATTCGGGCTGCTCAACAAATGCTATGTGGCTAATTGCACGCCTATCTCGACTGCCAGTTTACTTCCTGATATGAATTTTTGCAATTTACGGACGTTTCTTTCTGTTTATGTCTTACATAGAAATTGCGCTCAGGGATATAGTTACCGCTCTTCTAATCCAAACAAATCTCATGGCTGGGGCAAGGTGTCAACAAGAATGGTTAAGGATTTTGACGCATCAATTGCGCGCTGCGCGCCACTTTGTATTCTCATTACAAATTGCCTTCAAGCCAGTATTTACTTCTCATAATAGAAGCATGCTAATGTTGTTCCAGTAAACAAGAAAGACGCGCAGAACCTAAAAAAAATCTTAAAGCAGTTTCTCTTCTCCCTGATTTTGGTAAAATATTTGAAAAACTAATTCATGACGCTTTACGTAAACATTTAACAGATCATCAACTTGATAAACAATCTAGCTAAAGAAGACAGGTCTCTTAGGTTTATCAGCTGATAAGTGTAACTCTTCAAAAGACACATAGGACGTAAGAGGAGTTTTCTCAATACATCTGAGGCTTTTGATAAAGTACGGCATGCGGTCGTCAAACTAGAGTGTACTGGATCTTTTGGGCCAATTCTAGACATTGTATGTAGCTGTCTTTCTCGATGTTTTCAAAGAGGTTTTCTGAAAGGTTTCAGATCTTCCTGGAATCTTTTTCTGGCCGCCATTCTGCAGATTTCTATATGAGGACCCTTACTATTGCTAGTAAATATGGATGACTTATAGGTAGACTTAAGAAATGATGGGCGCATTATTGCGGAAGATGTCTCTATCGTGAATAACATTTAGACCTCGTACGATGAGCTTACGCATAATCTATCCTTTTTTGAAACTTGGTCTTGCCCATGGAAAATCATTTGTAATCCCGATCAAAACAAGCAAGCTGTAGAAGTATTTTCTCGACAAAAAATTAAGTAGTTGTAATCCTCCACTGCTGTTAAGTAACTTCTTAGTGCAGCAGGTGTAGCGTTAATATTATTTACAGATTTCCAATAATGACAAAAATCCTCTCTCTATGGATACGCTTTTCTCAAGTTTTTTTTTTCAGATGTAATAAATGCTGAATATTCCGACGACTGTTGACGTCGCCATTGTTCAACTGCCACTCAACTCAACTGCCATTGTTCAACTGCGGAATTATTCTGCATTTATTACATCTGAAAAAAAGCTTGAGAAAAGCGTATCCATAAAGAGAGGATTTTTGTCATTATTGAAAGTCTGCTTTCTCACGATGTCGTCTCTACGAGAATATTTACGGATTTGTCCCTCATTTGTCGTTCTAGCAACTTAATCACTACGGTTATGAAACTTGTTGGTTTACTGTGTAGCCTTATAAAAATAAATAATAAATAATTTCCATAGAGATAGCATTTAACTATTGATACGTCGCCTATAAGACCTCTCCTTGAAGACGCACATGTGGACGCAATTCATCACTTAATAAATTGGAATCCACTCAATACCAAGCTCTTGTAGCTATATCTGGTGCCTAAAAAGGTACATCAGCTGCAAAACCTTATGAAGACATAAGGATGGTAAACCCTGGCTGAAAATCGTTGGTATAGACAACTTCTCTTATTCTGGATAAATATTTTAGAAATGATACCTGTATACTTGCTTACTACTGACCCATCTAGATGCATGAGATACAGACTCAGGAGATCATTAACGTGCACAAACCAGGACTGTCGCATCCTAAAGTTAAAAGTTTCGTTCTTCCCAGCTGTAATCTATGACTGGACAAACTAAGGTAAATCGCTTCTAAATTTGAAATCTAGACAAAATTCAAAAATGTAGAGGCCCGAATATTGCGTCCTTAAAGGAGGTCTACCTACGATATCTATCTTCCCTTAGGCCTTGGGTTTTCTAACTCAACTAAGGCTTAGGCTTACTGCCCTACGTGCTAATACGTATTTGCACGATTATTTAGAATAGTGTTATTATAAAATTATCAACATTATTATAATGACATAAGTATTTCCATAATATTTTGCAAATACTAAGGAAGAAAATCTGATAATTTAATACGGCGATATTGAGGAAACAACCCACTTATTGCTCAAATGCAGCGCTTATGCCCCCCCCCCCAACGTTTTAACTGGCAATTGCCACCCTACTTGACAATGTATCTAGCCCATTAGGGCTTTCGGTATCTGATGTTTGTGCCGATGTACCATGCAAAATTCTGGTATATAGTCATCGTGAGCGCAATATTAATGTTAAAAGAAACCTTCATTCTGCATATATCAAGTTCATTGTTTATACAAGAAGGTTTCATTAGATAGGGTTCAAGTTCAGGCTTTGGTCGTCGTAATTTTTGACTTGGCTTTTGCTAACGTTTATTCAATCAATGGGTGTTCAGCGTGAAGTGGCTGTTTGATTCATTCTGCTCTGATCATGGGGTCTCACTTTTCTTTTTTTTTGGTATGGTTATTTTTGTTAGGTACGATGTATTGTATCATTAATTTTATTTTGTATGTTGTAAATTATTATGCTTATAGAAACAAAACATCACATGTGCTAGCGGTAAGGAAAGCTGAGTCTCCACATATATTTATTACGTAAGCCTCCATGCTTACTAGTGCGGATTCTCTTGCATGAAAATCGCAACATGCGTTAGTCGGTGAAATTGCACTCGTGAGAATTTCACGAACTTCAAAAACTTGTTTCTTAAGAAATGACTTGACATCCCCTTGCTTGGCCTTGTGCTCAGAATGAGTTAGCTTACCAACTAACTATAAACCAGCTCGCGTAAATGGGATCACACTATGAAGACACTTATTTCAGCAACTTTATAAGCTTGCGCTTACATTAAAGGTTGGCAATAAACCCCGATGCAGCCCAATAATCCCGATAAACCCGTTCCTTTACAATAAAACCCAGGTACCTTCCGAAGTCATTGTGGGGCTATGATCAGCACTCGCTATTTCGCGACTGGCAAGTTGGAACCGTTACAAAGCTCGTTACGATTTGGACCACGTTGTCATGGATTCCGCCATGATTGACAAATAAGTTCCTGTTTGCTCAAGAAGCAGCATGAGTCAAGAACTAACTTTATTTTTATCTACATATTAATTATGTGGAATTATATTTGGGGTCATCTTAACACATTTATATATCAGTCAGGAAAATACTTGACAAGAACGGAGATTGCATAACTTTAATTGACGCGTTAGCACATTTGGAGTTGGTTTGTTATGGCAAGGTTGTGTTTAAATGGCGGTGGTATTATTATCAAAATATAGTAATAGTAATAGTAATAGTAATAGCAACATCTCCAGCAACAGAAGCCGATAAACAAGGGAAGCGCTGACAACATATAGTCTAAAAGTTATTCCAGATTTCTTTCTAGAGTCCGGGAACCAAAGAAATCGACAGCTAATGGAACGTGAAATCAATGAGAGTGGCTCCTCCTGGAATTGATAGCGTTTTGAATTGAATCCTAGAGGAGACAAACACTCATGAACCAACTGCTTTTGGAATGCGCTAACTCAGCAAGCCTAGACTGGATGACGCATTTGGAGTTTACTTTAAACGAAAACAGATTTTATTCATAGAATACCCATACACTAAATAACTAAACACACACACACACACACACACACACACACACACACACACAAACAAGCACACAAAAGTATCTGTTTTTATCAGTTTAACATAAAAAAGAAGCCGAAAAACAAGGGTAGCCCAGAAAACATATAGTCTAAAAGTTATTCCAGTTTTCGTTTTTGAGTCCGCAAACCAACGACCGTTGGTCAAAAAGTAGTGCTCTTCTATTTATTGCTGTTCCGGCAGATTTAGGAAGACTGACATAAGCTTGAGGTCTCTTCAATTTCAACGCTATCGTATACCATGGACCGTCTGCTACAGCCAGATTTAGCCGTGAGTAAGGGAGTAATCCAATTGATTATATCATGGCAGCCGTACGGGTAGGACGTGCTTAATGAGCGCTTAGCGTAATTCGAAAGGACTGAGACAGGCCTACTGAAAATCCTACGAAACTGTTGCGATCAGTGCGCCAACTTAAAGAAGATTTAGTATAAAATTACTTGCTTGTATTAATATTCGGGATTTCATTATGGCAAAGTTTGTAAAGAAAGTGTCTGGTCGATCACCGACTCGCTGCGAGGATTAAGGGTCTGCGACTCGAAACTCATTCTCGTTTGAAACGAGACCGAGAAATTTCTCGTCACGTTTGAAACGAGACAGATGTCCTTTTCGTCTCAAAACTTCTCGTTTGTTTTAAGACGGACCTTCGTTACGTCTCGAAGCTTCTCGAATCAATCGAGACGGACGTGATATAAATTGTTTCGAGATTTTAACGTACTTCTCGAAATAACATGAACTTCTCGAAACGTATATTATACTTTTATAAAATAAATCGACAACATTTCGAGACGATTTGCGAAATAACAGCTCTGTTGCATATCCCCACAACTTGTACGTTAGCGCGTTATGCTTATTAACTTGTGCTTCTTTAGGTACCAACGTTTCTATAAACCCTTTCAGATGCCACAATCATTGATGAGACGAAAAATTTTTCACAGCGGAAAGAACAAAGAAAGTATTGAACAGGCGTGTACTGTGATTACAAGCAGGTCAATAAAAAATAAATATTCCACTATCGTGTTGTTGATCACGGATGATGCCTTCAAAATCTGGTGTCCACTAAGGGTCTGCGTCTTGAAACTCATTCTCCTCTAAAACGAGAAATTTCTCGTCTCGTTTGAAACGAGACCGATGTCCTTCTCGTCTCGAAACTTTTAGCGAGGATGAGAAGGAAATGTTGCTTTCCTTGAAATATTTCCAGAAGCGCTTCAGGAAACTTGCGTCGAAAGAATACGTAACCGCGTTAAAGAAAATTCAAGATTAAAAGGACGCTATCGATAATTTCGAAGCAAAAGTAAACTTGCTTGTATCGCAAGTCTCGTTCTTATTACATCAAGCTGATGAGAGCGAGATATATTCGCGAAGGACGTGCCTCCGAATTGAAGGAAATAAATTACCCCAAAACAAAGGCGCCGAAACTGAGGCGGACGTGGTCAAGGCAGTCAAGGAAGTCATCAACCAAGCTGGTTTAAGTATACCAGAAGAAGCGATTGATCGGGCGCACAGGATTGGCAAAGGCAGCATGGTAGCAGGTGAGAGCGGAAGACAGGCGATCGTTCGCTTTACGAGCTTTAAGTACCGTACGATGTTATACAAAGCAAGAAAAGATGCGCGTCGCTTTAGAATTTACTTGGACTTGACCAGAAATAGGAAAAAATTCTTGATGACATAAGCTGCTATTTCTCTGCAAAAGAAATGCGTAACTGCTACACCTTCGCTGACATCAATTGTCGTCGACAAGTAAAGTTGGAGAATGGATTCCATCATGTCAGCTCGTACGATGATTTCCTGAGATTAGATGGGGACGATAACAATCAGCAAGCTGATTGACCTTCACCGTAATGAGAATTCCGCTGGACGGTATGTATCTGCTCTATGGAACAATGGTGAGTAAGTAATTACCTCCTATGAACCCAAGCTTAAACAGCTGTTTATTTAACCCCAAAAGGAAAACCCGCTCGAATCCATCGAACTCCTCTAGCGCTTTCAGTTCCGTATTATTTGTTGGCTTCAGGCAGTCTGAGTCTCCGACTTTGCCATAGGGCGTGTTTCGACGTTATCACACTCACTTCCATTTTACCGAATATCAGAGAACCGAGAGCTCTGACTCAAATAGTTGTTGTTTATATTGCGTGGTTAATTAAAGTAAGCATGTTTAGCAAAAGCAAATGTAAAGTATGCAAGCGCTCTATACCCTTCCACCTGCGTCACATCTGCTGCTCTTCCTGCAACTCTTACCTTGACTCAAAATGCTCGAACTTAACGATAAAGAATTTTAATCGTAAACAATCGTGGAAATGTCAGCATTTCTTCAAAAGGAGCTTTCTTTCAATTCTATAAATGATGAAGCATTAAAGTGCATTATCTCTCAGTGCACTTTAGTGTAGGCTCACTGCTAAATAAAATACACGGACATGCTTCAGCTTTCGATGAAGTTGGTTTTAATAAAATCTTTCGAAGTACTACGACATTGACCAATTTTTAAATCAAAATTTTGATTCAGGTTCGTCACTAAGCGTACTTTATATAAATGTTGCGTCGCTGACGAAACATAACGAAGAACTGAGAACCATTGATAATATGATTAAGTTCAAATGTATAGTAATAGGAATATCGGAAACAC
Source organism: Craspedacusta sowerbii (assembly GCA_003687565.2). Classification (NCBI taxonomy): domain Eukaryota; kingdom Metazoa; phylum Cnidaria; class Hydrozoa; order Limnomedusae; family Olindiidae; genus Craspedacusta; species Craspedacusta sowerbii. Next base: position 20,380 of record QQSS02198187.1, read on the forward strand.
GATTGACAACTACTGCGGGTGAAACCATGGGTATTGAAATTGATGAATATCAATTTTTTGACACTAAGACCCTAAGTAATGCTGGCAGAACAGGGCTGTATGTTTGCAAGTCTTTTTTAAAAGAAACAAAAGTCAGACATGACCTTTTTTTCCAGAGTGAAAACGGGTATGAATCAATTTTCGTCGAGATATGTCAAGCTAAGAAGAAAAATATCATATGTGGCTGCTTTTACGAACTCTAAAGCTTATCCCCCGCAACGTTTTTTGAGGAAAGCCTACTGAACTTTCTGGAAAAAATCACAAAAGAGGGCAAGTTAGTCGCAATAATGGATGATTTCAACCTTAACCTATTAAATTATGATAAAGGTAAGTGTCACTTCTATGACATAGTTTCATAGTTAATTTTTTGGTATGTATTCGTATCTTTACGGGTTTTTTTTTTCGAGAAAAGTATTGGGTTTATCAGTGTAACGAAAATGTAATCAATCACTAAAAGTTTTTGAACTTATTTTTCTTTTGTTTTATTTGATGAGCGTTGCTAAATTTCATCTAATCAAAAACCTGTGCTATTCCTTGGTAAGTGTTGGTTGGCTTCATAAATGAAATCCTGTGTGCAAATCTCATCAATTATAATTTAAGGAGTTGACCGCAAAGCTTGGTTGATCATGTTTCTCCTTTGTTTGTGTCGCTCGTTCCTACGGTTGAGCTATTCGAATCGAATGCGTTCGTGTTTTGAATCCGAAACCGACGCTTTTGTGGTTGGTTGGCCTTCGAACTTCTGTGTGTGGAATGCGTACGTGCTTAGATTTCAAAATTGAATGCCTGCGTGTTTTTGCTTGCTTTCCCATTTCGAATTCATAGGTGCTTGGCAGAGCCGCAACGCGCATTTGGATGATGAGTGTAAGACACGCTGTCAGCCGAAGTACTTCTGCTTTCCTATAATTCGCAAAAAAAAAGAGCATTCTTTCGCCAACTCAAAAAGGTGGCATCCTCAGTTCTGTTAGCCCGGGCTGCAGAGGATGTCTCCTTCTCCAGCAAGTGTATTTTTTACATGTTGTCGCACTTATTTCATATCGAATTGCAATGATTGTGTTGCTTCTTGTGTAACTTGCATTTGAGAAGAAAAAATGTTGTTGTTGTTGTCATTGTTGCTGATGTTGTCGTATTCTAACGGAAGTCACCAAGATTTTTCTTGCGTGTCTGCAAAGAGCCGCCATATGCAAGCTAATGCAGACAAATTTGGTTTTTTGAAAACTTCAAGGATGACGAAAGTATAAGATTTTTTTAAATAATAATAATAAAACCAGCGAATTAAATGATATCGATGATTGGACGCTTTTGGAGCACCCAGCGATTAGAGCAAGTACGTAGTAATCGATGCAAGGTCAGACAGGAAAATAAGACTAAAAGCTTCATGTCCTTTCAGTTTTTGATGTCCTCGTCCAGTGACTGAAATGATTCAGCTATTCACATATTTCCACTAAGGAAGTCTACGCACGTGCAAGCGTTTGGCCTATTTTTCTTTTAACCTTTTAAAAATCGCCGAAGTGCGAACATCCCTTTGGTCCAGCCAATCCTTCGCCGTTGTGAGCATTCATTGCTGGCCGAAAGTGGCGTTCTTTCCACAAAAGTATATGCGAAAGTTTTACAAACGAATTTTTATTGGTGCTGCCAATAGTCTAACCTGTGAGATTTCTACTACGTTGGAATGCTATTCGATGAACTACTTACTATAAACAGTTTATAGTAAGTTTAAAACTATATAACTATATAGTTTTAAACTATAATTGCGTTGAAGACTTTGAGAGCCTGTTGATATGAGATAAACCTTGCCGCCCTTGAATCTATATATATATATATATTTTTTTTTGCAGAGAGCCTTCATGATCATTGTATCTGGAAAGAGATTTTTGGACATAAACTAAAAAAAAAATTCTTAATTAGCGCCGAATGTGAATTAAATTTATTAGCATGAACGAAAGTTTTTTTTTTTAAAGTCAATTCTGGCAATTGAAGTGACCGATAGAGGAATAGTATCTATATTTTTTGACAGTCCTAGCTATTTAGCTTGAAAGAACGTTTTTCGTCATGGAGGTTACAAAGAATAATAAGCATGTCATATTGAACGAACAAAGAAAACGGTATTTACTACGGATGATCCCCAATAAAGCACGTTTTTGCATCGTTTATGTATGAACTAGTATCAACCATTTTGCAGTAATATATCATTATATTTTCCTAAGTCCGCTTAGAGCCAGATAATGAAGGCACAGATGATAAACCCATATTTGTTTGCTAACGCCAAGATTTACCAACCACCTCAATGAATACGCAAAAATGTACCCCACACTGTAAAGTCTAGTTCAATGTTGAACTTTTCGCTTTTATTGGCGCCCCCTGTGCAGGTGAGGATAGATATATGCCAAAAGTATGCCTAGATTTGACAACATACCCCTCAACTCACCAAGCAACTGCTCTCTGAAGGTGTCATATAAGATTAAACAAGTCTCGCACTACACCTGCCAACTGTTAATTGGCAGCGAAGAAAATCTGGAATTCAAAGGCTAGTGACTAGAAAGACGGATTTACGACGTGAAAAATGCAGACCTCAATATGGCTGAAGGAAATCAAGTTATGACTTTCATATATGTATAGTATGCCTTCTTGTCGTTTATATATAACTGCGTGACTGTTTGTAAGTGAGATAGGTAACCAGAGCATAGGTGGGTTGCTTCTCAGCCCTTCCTTGCAACTCGTGCTACGTTTACTTAACACACGTCCTCTCATTATATCGTCACGCATACATTAGCCTATCCCATAAAGAATTCTTATGGAAGGGAAGAAATTTCTAAAGTGGGTAGCCACCCTTCTGCTTATGAAACCATACCACATGCATTCGGTTTCATGATAAATGACTGTAATCTTTGCTTGCTGCCGAGAATTCTATGTGACACCTCAAATCAATTGATCACTCTACTTCTAAAATTATGTGCTAAAAAACAAGCTTCTACTATGATGCATAAACATTGGTGCTTAAATTAATTGAGCGTATCTCCCGTTTATCCTATTGCTTATTTGCATTCCGTTGAAAGCGATGTAGTATTTCGTAGCAATGCGAGCTCATAAGATAAATTAGGAAGATGTACATGAGCTTCACTTTTCGTGTACTTATCTGCTTCACGAGTGAGTGTAGCGCCTCTCGAGGCCCCTAGCTCGGTTTCTGGACTCGCGTTGTCTGAAAGATGAATTCTTTTCTGGGTTCTTGCAATCCTTATTTGGAGCTTTCTCGTGGCTTTCTCTTCTCCTGGGCTCTCGCCTTCAAGGTCTGGGGACAAAAGCAACTAGCAAATAGTTGATTGTATTTGCTAGCTGGTTTTGCCTCCACACCTCGGACAGAGCTTGCTTAGCCACTCCGATCGGCGAGACTGTTTCCGTCTTTAGGTATCTAAACAAAGCATCTTATCCAATTAAATATTCTGACGTCATGATGACATTTAATAAGTTTCTACGCTTTCCAGTGCCCTTCGTATGTCGTTGGCTACACCGCCTAGCCAAGATTTTTTTAACAGAAACATATGTTGGAAAGTTACTTATTTTTCCAAAAATGCATTCGATATACTTCATTGGTGGAGAATATATTCGATCAACGAGTTTATACGAGATCAACGAGCAGCTGCCTAGCGTTACGTGAAATATCTGTTATTCCTTCCATATTCTTTAATTGCTCTTCAGAGATTAGTCCAATATCTATATAGTCTTATTGGCGCAACTAATTTGAATATATGGAATAAGTGAACACGATAGGGAAGCCCACTCACAAGGGTAGGAGCATCATGCTGCCAGCTCAGATGCGTGCTTAGAATGATGTCCTCTCGACACACGCTTAAGAGAAACCCCCGGGGGACCAAGCAGACTATGAAGTAGGTTGGAACATTTGAAAGATCTCACTGTTGGAATCACAAGGCAGCTATTGTCGTACGGTCATTTCGAGAAATGCTTTAAGATGCCGCCGGTACCACGAGCTGCTGAAGAATATACATACATATAGCCGCATATACATATACATTTACCTGCTGAAGATTATATATATATAGCTATATATACATATATATATATATATATATATATATATATATATATATATGCGTTTCTGTATTCCCATATAATGAGAAACACATATTGAATCTTAAATATGACTGAAAGTAATGTACTAAAATCGAATAGCTGTAGCATAGCCTTATAGGAGACTTGTTTGGAAACGCAAGACGCATTATACCCTATTGTCAGAGATCGCTTATAGAGGCTTGTCATACTTCATTCGTCTTTGGCTCTTAGGTCCTTGAGAGTCTATATAAAATTGCTGCAAGGAGATCGTCTTAATAAACCTTAAAGTAGAGAACCGATCAAGATTCACAACGTTGTCTAGCAGCAATATCAGTGCTAACACCAAAATGAAACGAAATGCAACTTTCAGGCAGAGCAGACAGAGCTCCGCCTACGTGACATGGTGAAAGATCATTGATTTTGACGGTGTTATTGACAAGTTTGCAGCTTCGAAGACCAGGAAGATTTTCTTCAAAATTTTATTAATTTCAAGGTTTTAAATGAAATAACGTTTAATGTTAAATAGCAACAACTGGACTTTGCCATATAGTTCTTAATTAATGATTTTTTTCTTCTTATGTCCTTACTAACTTTCTTAGTTGTTTTTTGCAAACATTTATAAACGATTCTATAGCACAGGAACATGTGGAAACGGTAGATGGTGATTATTGACGGCCTAGAGGGGTGACACCAAGAGTTTACCGCACCGCGTGACACCAACCCTAGTGAGACAACTGTCTAGCAGTCTAGTCAATTATGTCTGTTGAAGACCATGGGAAATAGGCCAGTACCAATCATACTTTGTATGCATGTAAGGATAATTGCAAAGGCTACATAAAAAGCTTCGTTATAATTCAACAGATAGAACACGCCTTATGCTACATCAACGAAGAGTTCATATAGGAAGACCTAAAGCTCCAGATATA
>QQSS02198188.1:1717-12402 GCA_003687565.2 Craspedacusta sowerbii
TGTTAATTGTAAACTTTGGGCAATATTCTGTTTTGTGGGAAGAGAGAGTCTTTGAATTTAATACCCATGCCATATCAGGGGGATCTGATCTATAAGCTTTGTCTATTCAGTTTGATAAAATTTAGTCACTATATATATAACATATTAAATACGGACATCATACATTCACCTCACCCAAATAGGGGTAAAATGATACGCATTAAGCGGTGACGCGTAGAGTTTAATGGATATCATAGAACAAACAATTACAAAGGGCGACAATGCCATTTGGCCTTTCTGAGTCCGCACGATCAGCTCTGGGGCAAACCTCCTTCGACAATGCATGTCGCGAGGAGCCTAGCTCGTCAGTAACAAGGGGAAAATGACGTCAAGCACGCCAAGTAAAATACTTTTTGGTAAGAGCGTCCGGATAGAGATTACCAACCGGCCATCTTATCAACTACCAAGTTTTATTCGGCTTACAGTCAGTCAGCAATCTTAGCGGCACATGGCAACGGGCGTTTTTTTTTTTTTTTTTTTTTGAAGGAGCAAATCTTCAAGTGGCATTACATTTTTTCAACCCTGGCCACCACTAGAACCGTACCGCACAGCAGACAAGTCCAAAACCTCCGCTCCAGGCTAGACTCAAAAATCCAAAACTACCTCCGAGACAAAGAAAGAAAACCCCCCCCCCCAGACATGTTCATGTTATCTCACTGTTATCATGTCCGTTCTTTTTACCGAGCCGTCCCAACCACAGAACACCATGAGTACGTCTTAATCCCCAGGAAGAATGTCCAAACCGTGGACGAATCAACTAAGCCGTGGAGGAACCTACTTAACACAAGTATGCGATAGCTGATCCAAGCTTTCCCGTACGGAACCTTGGCATCATCGTCTCGCGACGGAGCATCTACGAGTCTGATAAGAGCGTCTAACAGTCTGATAAGTACATCAAACAGTCTGAAGACAGTCTTTCGCAGGCTCTAAAGATCTACAAGGCCGATCGAGTATGCAACCGCCTGAAAGAGTATGTAACTGCCTGATAGATTATTTAATCGTCCGAAATCTAGCAGGGCATCAAGAACCGCACTGATTAACGAACGCTCCATATCGTTCGTGAGCTTCAGTCTTACTGAGAAGCTTATGGGTGGGACGGAAACTCGCCTCACCAATCGCTTGATTTGGGGTTTTCCCTTTTCTAATCGGATACCCTGGGAAGCCTCCTTTTCAAGTAAGTTCCTTCTTTGTGGGTAGACGTTGAATGAAAATCCAGAACTATCGCATTCTAAGACACGTGCCGCCATTGCAGCGACACACAACTAAGAGGTGGGCATAAGACTACAACGCATGCGTACGACTATAATCCTGGTGTGTAAATTACAGATATAAATTCTACGGACATAAGGGATGAACATCAACATGGCTATTCGTTCCCTACGACAAGCGCTAAAACCCAGCTGCTGAGGTTGCACTAAAAAAATTTACATCACTTTCGGAAAATGAAGGCAAATCAGATTTTTCAGGCGTCCCCTAGGGTCACCATTTTAAGCAAGGGCGATCGAAAAAGTTCATGGGCAAAGTCAATGATGACAAATAGCACACATTTTCCTACAGGGCGAATGTCGCTAGTAGACCGGTCGGAAGCCACCCATTCTTGAAGTAGTCGCCACCCACTCTTGGAGAAGTTGTCATCCACCCTTGGAGTAGCCGCCACCCACCCTTGGAGAAGTCGTCATCCCCTCTTGGAGTAGTCGTCATCCCCTCTTGGAGAGGTCGCAACATACGGTAGCTCCTGCTCTGCGCCAAGCACAGTCACAAGTGCCAACACACGTGCCAGCAGCCACGTTTTTCGATGCCGTCGAACGTAGACTAAATTTGTGACTACACGAGAAAAATTTCCTTGAAGCGCAACTGACTGCCTACGATGGCTGTCTTGGAAAAATGAACGAAGAGATCCCCAAAATTTGAATATGTCATCAGCCAAGGTGGCGACAGCGCAATGTTGTCGATACCTAATTTTAACACGGTCAGGCAGTTAGCAACTTAAGAACCTAACAAGTATGCCAGCCGCATGCAATGTACAGTGAGTGTACAGTGAGTGTAATGGCTTTTTGGTGGTTAAGGTGTACAGATTAGAAGGCAATTCAAATGGGCGACACAGATCTACCGGGAAGTCTAGATTTGGGTGTCGCGTTTACGTTTGTTTACCTACCAAGAGCACTTACGCCACATGTTTCTCTTCGATACCTAAGCAACCCTGCCTTAATCCTCATCTTCTGACTACGACCCAGTATAAGCGATATATCACTCAGAGCATTCTTAATACCTGCTCGCAAGACCATACAAGAAAGTCTCCCGCTACAATTTCCAGACATTCAGCCACACTCTCCGCCCTTCGACGCATGCGCCACCATGACACATACTCTTTCACACGCATTCATACTTACACGCCCACCCATGCAAACCCATAGAATCACACACACCCTAGGGTTACCATCCTCGAGTAGTATGACTAATAGGATGGAACGCCCTCACACGGAATTTTTTTATTACCTTTTTTCATTTTCATTTTATCAATAACATCTTATATCGTGCTCTAGACGCGTCTCCGAAGTGAGTTTGTTCGCCTTTATAGCGTCTAACCCTCCTCATATAACGCAAAAAGATGTTGCAATTGTTGTTGTCGTTGATACATACATAAACAAAACCGCGACACTGATAGCCGCCGACCTTGCTTCCCTGTGCAGTATTATGCCACCACCTTTCAAGCATCGTCACATACTTCTACTAAGCATGCCTTAACTGTGAACCAAGTTGGTGCAACACCTAGCACTACCCGTTGCTAAAAACTGCGGAATCTTAGCAACCACTACTTCTTGTCGATGGAATCCGAATAGCGCCAGACACGGCTTAGCTTGCAGGAAAAGCGTGTGTGGTGTGTGCATGTGTGGACGATCTTGCGATATCCGATACAGAAGGACGTAATGCATTAGGGTATCTAACTCTTTCAATACAGCAAATGCTTGTATAGTTAGAAGTTCTTATGTCTTTCCGTCAAGGAAAACCGGCTAAGGAAACACGACGCTATCAACTCAGTTTGCCCACAAATCCAAGGGGAAAGCAGATCTTAACATACCGCCCATACCTGCAAATCATGCGGACTTATTGCCGGTCGAACTTAATATCTTAATACAGGCGCAAAAGGTCGTAATCTCCAAATCTTCCTCAACGAAGAAGTCTTACTGCACAGGTCGATGTACAAATAAAGATAAGCGGTGAATGGACGAAAACATGCATTCAACGCAGCACTCTGAAGACTTGAGCAGTTCACAAGTTGAAGTCTTATAACGTGCTGTTCACACTTGCATACTGAGCATGCGAGGCTAGCCTGTAAGTGTACACAGTACATAAAGTTGTAAGGCAAGATAATATATAAATCTGGCTAAATGCGAACGAAAGGCCAGCTGTTAAACGCAAGTTAAATGCAAGTAAAAAGAACTTACATGCCATTATTCAAGTCATTAGGGAAGCATTTATTAAGACAGGGTTACTTCACATGCGAAAGACCAGAAGCAATTTGCTTGCCTTATGCAAGAAAAATATTCATGCCATACGCTGAAGCAAGTAGAAATACGAGGGATTTTTCCTACTACGCCAGAAGCAATGTGAAACTTACAAAAGTAATGACATTCGTAAGCACAAGCAGACACGCACGCACACATGCAGTTACCACTGGCAGTAATCGCAGCGAGAAGATTGCTGTCTTTTCACTTCCCAATGCACAGCCACAAACACACACCAACAAAACGACTCACTACTGGTCATTCCCATCCACATGCATCCAACGCTACGCAAAACATCGGTCAGCAACATAAGCAGGCACCTGAAGACGCCCGGAAAAAAAACTTCCGCACGGTAGAAAGACGAGACAAGTACACAAACCTTTCGGGGGATGTCTACTATGCTTTCCCTCCTTGCCTGGCCACTCAATGTTCAAAGCACCGAACGGCCGGAACGCCTGCAACAGCCCGGCTAAAATTGAACGTAAATTTAGCTCGAATTAATAGGAAGTTCCAAGATTATATATATATATATATATATACATATATAAGGCAATGTTGTTGGAAATTACAAATTACAAATCTCCTAGGAGGAAGGGTCATTCAAAGCAAAGCTTATAGGAATTGGCGTCCCCGACAAAAAAATTAAGTTAACCAAAACATTGATTGCAGTGGCTAAAGGCTGGTCATAAGTCGCATCGCAAGTTTATAAATCGCATTGCAAGTTCATAAGTCGTATCGCAAGTTATCGCAAAATTCATTAGTCGCATCGCAAGTTATCGAAAGTTCATAAGTCGCATCGCGAATTCATCAGGCGCATCGCAAATTCGTAAGTCGTATCTCAAGATCGCTAGTTTACCAAGCGCAGTACCGCGGTATCGCCTTCGTTTCGAATATTCGGTCTGGTTTCGCAGGTTGCGAAAGGGGCTCATTACAGCGACGCCAAAAACCAGACTAGTGCCTTGACTATGACCGGGAACATTACGCGGTTTTACGAGAACTATCGCATGTCACCCACCTTCGGTGATGTCCCACGGCACGCCCCCAAGAAAGACCTTGTTGGAGTAGATGGGGTTCTTGTAAATGCGCGGGGGGAGATGGCCACTCCACGTGAAGGTTGGCTCTACAGGATCTAAAAGTAAACGCAAAACAAAAAAATCATCGTCATTATTATAATCCTCCCTTTTATAACTATTCTTTTGTTAATAATAATTTATTATATATTATTATAATTATTTATTCCTGTTATAACAATCTTTTTTTCTTTATAATAACAGTATTGTATCATATTATCATTATTGCTATATTACAAGCTGTTTTAGCTCAACTTCGAAGATGTGACCCTGACGATGTGAGCTCTGCTTGTTTTTTTTTTCTTCTCACATTTTTTTGTATTCTTGCTCGTTTATTCTGAACACGGTATTCTCACTCGCACTTCTACGTGCATCTGTATCTATGAATATCGTCTATGACGTCGGGCAACACCAGCGACAAAAAAAAAAAAAAAAAAAAAAAAAACAGCAGATATCCAGAATTTCTTACAGTAACATCTTAGATTATATCTTTGTACTGAGTGAGGTTACACACTATATCCAGCCTTTCTAAATGAATGAAGATCTTTACATAGATCTTTTATATATATAATAACTTATAATAACTTGACCATTCGCAATTTATTCCACTACCTTCTCCATAATTAGAATTGAAGTAGTTTATTCCACTGTTTCCTTACAACTGACTAATGCACCAGTAACATGTTACATACCTCGGTCCCTGGTTCGCTGATCCGGCCTCCCATCAGGCTGCTGGCCGCCACCCCCCCAGCGAGGATCAACCAAGACGCTCACCGGCGCCTTGGCTTCGTCCGATATGACATCGCCAAACGACTTGCCGTCGTGCACGGATTCGGCATTCTCCAGCGCGGGAGTAGATTCCCTGTCTGCGGGAAATGGATGGCCTCCCGCGTCGGCTAACGCGGGATTAGGCGAGAGAATGCCATTCTTTACTGGAGTACTTGGCAGACCCAAGTCCAAAGGAAACTCGTGCACTAGGTCCTGCTTACCAGCGCTATTTGGCGGCGTTGGAAATAAATCGAGAGCGTCGTTCTCGCCACGTGCGACTATGTCGGGACATCTCCCCACCCGGCCGTGGTGAGATCTAGCGCTCAAAACAGAAGCAGGAGCTCTCTGCACCTCGTGATCTCCAAATGAATGGTTAGCTAGATCCTTTTCAGACAGAGACTGGCTTTGTAAGGCAGCTAGCTTGCGCACGTGCTCTTGAAAATTTGACATCGGATTTGCAGACTTGTTGAAGTCGTTGCCTTCGATCTCTAGCAACGGGGTCCTACTCGAAACATCAAATGGCGCAGCTCTACTCTGATGGCCTGCAGTGAATAGGCCAGGACGCACGTTTTCGGATACATTTGAAAAGCTGTTTCGTCCAATGTCCCAGGAGCCGTTTCCAAGCAAACTTGCCTTGTTGCTCTGAAGATGCTCAAACGACCGCAGGTTGTCCTGTAGACTCAGAGATTGTCGTATAGAACTGTCCAACGACATTGCCTGAACGTACTGCTTACCAGCGACAGAAGGTTGCTCGAGAGAAGAGAATTCTCTTTGTGCCAACCTGTTGCGATGCTGTTGTTGATGCAAATGGGCTAGCTTGCTTTCAATGGCCTGCACTCTCTCGTGCAGCATCCGCTTGTTCTCGGCAAGCATCTGCTTCAGTTCCAATTTCTGCTGCATTCCTCCCGTTTGCTTCTCCAACGTCTCTAGCTGACTGTGTCTCTCCATCAGGCTGGCAGCGTGTCGCAAGTCCACGTTGGGATGCTGCTTTAGCTCCTCCAACAATTCAGGGCGCTTCAAACTCCGCAGGAACTGCATCACCTGTGCACTGCTACTCGAACTGGCTACCGATCCCTTGGGCGTAGGGTTAGCTCCAGGTGAAAGACCGTTCCACTCTTCCACACGATTGCTGTTATAGAACTGCTGGATGGGCGACATTGCTCGATACCCTTGCCCCTTCAACGAGGTCAAAGGCGGCGACAAGGACTGCACGGAGGCTGCATCGGGAGACGTCGGGGGTGTGAGCTGGGAATGGTGCTTGAATTGCATGGGAAAATGCTGGTAGCTCTAAGAAAGAAAACAACAAGTTCTAAAAGACTAACTAAAGTTTAAGCACGTACGCACAATTAATTAATCAAAGCTACTCTCATAAAGCAACTAAACACACAAAGTCAAACACATAAAGTCAAGGTTTAAAACTTCGTGCCTAAACTACAGTTTACGTACGTACGCATAATTATTTCCCAAACGTTACACTCAAGGAGCAGCTTTGAAATTTTTAATAACGATTGATGTGGACACCGTCACGACGAATCCTGCCACCACATCAAGCTCTGTTGTTCCTACTGTCGTGTTGTTATCTCTTGTCGCGGTGTTGGCGAGCTCTGCATCCTAATCAGACGCACATTATTCGAACGGATATTTAATAAATGTTTACGTACGCATTTTTAGAATTGTTTTTACGTTAGCGTTGCTAAAGCGCATTTCCATGCTACATTTATTTGATTTAGCAAGTTATTTCCAGTAGCTCTGGTTCAACATCCTCGAAAACACGTCAAGACAACCCAAAAAGATTCTGTCTTTAATTTTGTCAAGTACGGGCTTGATGTTGTCATGTAAATACTTCAGCAGTAGGTACTTCAGTGGTAGGTACTTCCGTAGTAGGTACTTCAGTAGAAAGTACGTCAGTAGTAAGTACTTCAGTAATAGGTACTTCAGATCGCACTACTGCATGTCCGTAAACGTGTACCCGGGGGAAACTACTACTTGTACTCCCCGTACCGTGCGAGCTAAGCTCCCGTCTAGTAATAACTGCTTTTATGTGCTTACCGAGCGAAATATCAATCTCTATCGTAGATTTCTTGGATAAGAATCTATAGTAGTCAAACTTATATATATATATATATATATATATATATACATACATACATACATACTCGTAAGCAGAGCTTAGTGTGAGAAAATGCAACCCGGCCTTTAATGCAATACCCATGCTTCCATCTACCGCATCCACCTACCTACCTACCAACCTACCAAATAATTGGCATGGCTGGGAGCATACCCAAATACACAATCGCCACATTTTACTCTCGGAGTCTGAATGCAAAAGCCAAAGGCAGTTTAAGCAATGAGCCAGGACAGCCTTGTATCAGTTGCTCAAAAATCCCCCACGCAACGTCCATCAGCTCAAACCCAAAAGCAAGCTTCGATCGCATGACTAACAGACGTAACGACACTCAGCAAATCTTTGAAAGCTGAAAAGCCTATATCACACAGACCCATCCTATCGCTGCATAGAGTCACAGAGGGCAGACCGCAAAGAGTGTATCGAGCATTCCATGCTTGCCACCAAGCCCAAGCTATGAATTGCCGTTCCCGCAAAAGCTTAACCTTTTGGCTAGGTTGAATATGCTCCAACGCCATCCGCACGCGGGGTTTTAAAAGCAAAGTAGAGTTCTACAAAGTGGCCACGCAACGCGGACATCTACGTCGAACTTGAACAAGTTGCGAAAGCGCGTGTTTTAATGAATGCACAACACTACATAAATCTAGAAGCAAAACTTAAATTTGCTTTCTAAAATCTCCCGAATCAAGTTTGTCGACATTAGGGAAAGAAAATAACTTACTAAGACTTCAAAGGCGAAATATTTTTAGATATAAGACACAGATCATAGTAGACGCAGTTCATCCCACATTCATGCACACGCAAACGCCCTACTGTTACTGCTAGCTACTGTAGTGTTTGACACATGCGTTGGCCACGCAGTCTCATCATCTTCATGCTTCAAGCTTCGATTACGTTAATCAAACTCGACTCCCCGCAAGACACTGCGACCCAAAACCCTAGCTCTACGCTTCAACTCATTCAAACCCAAAGCACGCTTGGTATCGACGGAGGTCGTGGTATTCTGCGCTCGGTAGCGCAAAAAAGATGGCTTTGCTATATTCAATAGGCAAGGATATCCACAGAAGTTATCTCAGAAACACTTTAGGAAGGATTGCCTAGGCTCGACAAAAGGCGAAGGCTTAAACACTTTGACGAAAATCAGCGAAGCAGTGTGTAATTATAAGGCTAAGCTTGGACTTTGTCAGGAAAATCCGATATCAAAGGCACAGGTGTGGAAGCGACTAATACGACGTAGCCAAACTCGCACAGAAATCCCAAAGGTGGACCACCACATACTTGAACACAAAAAAAAGAAAAAAAAAAAAAAAAAAAAAAAAGAAGGAGCCATGCCCAACCCTGAACGCTTACGCATACACACACCTACAATCCCTGTCTCAAATGGACCTAACCCAAAACAACAACCGATGTTGATTTACAAATTAAAGATAAAAAGTTTAGGATATCTAGTTCTTCTAGGTCCAACGAAAGCAGCCAGTATCGAAAGTTACCAGCAGAACGTCTCCCATCAGTCCATCCAAGTTTTAGAAGAATTTATCTATAGCTAAGGCACGGCCAAACTATTCTACACAGGCATAAACCCACACAAGTACACATGGATGCATGCATGCATGCATACATACGTGCATACATACATACATACATGCATACTATACATACGTACATAAACAGACCGGCTGCGGCTCAATAGCCATAATAGGATGCCACCGATGACAATGAAGCAAACGAAGGTTAAAGTTGATGATGACATACTCCAGCTTTACAGAACTTAACACGTAAACGGACGATTGGCACGTGACGGTGTCAACAAAATTCTATAGGCTAGAGAGCGAGCCAACTAGAAGGTTCGATCGAGTGAAACTTTAACGTCGATTCTTAAAATACTACAAGAAGGCTAAATGCCATCTCGAGAATGGCGCCTGTAAGCCCTAGGTTAGCTCTTAACAAACCAGATCAACTCAAGTTTGAAAAAATTTCCGACGTTCCCTTTGCCGGCCGAACTCTCCACGTTGCCCCCAAGAATGAGTTAGATCCGATCAACCCCGGACTTAACCACATGGTTGGGCCCACCTCCATCCTCCATAGCCATTCAACGCTAATCGCCGTTGAAAGCAATATAGTATGGAGTTAAACAGCGATCTCATTTCCTATAAATGCCACGAAGTGCCTGGAAACAAAGCCCCGTTTCTGCAATCGCAGATATCTCATTAGTCTTGTCCATTTACCCCGTCCGGTGGGCAGCAAAGCATTAAACGACCAAGGTAACAAGCCTTGAACCGGAAAGCTATCATCGACCAAACTTGCTGTCAGTTCGGTAACTCGTCCTGCCTCCATGCGGAGGTCGGAGGATAACCAGGCGTGGTATGTGGAAAGTTTATGCACCCGTCCTGTTTGATGAGTATCCCACGAAGGCCGGACCAGCAGCAGTAAAAATTCGTCGTCTGTTGCAACGGTCTTCACGAAGAGTGTCTCCTGGCAAGAACAGGGAACAGTGACAATACAGTTTTGCAATCGTTGGAGCACCGACCAGTCGTTGGAGCCTACCTTTGTAGGCATGTAACGAGCTGTTTATCTTTGTCTCCTTCTCAATCAAATGCGGACGCAATACTGTATATCGTAATGAAAATGATCATTAGCCAGATCCTTTGAAAATAAACATTGAACGATTGTGAACTATAGAACAAACAAAAATGAACAAAAAAATTTTGCAGTTTGCAATCCATTTTAGGTCTGGTGATTTTGTAGAAAATTTTTTAATGTGCATTTACGGGGAAAAATAGATTGAGATTGCTGTTGTTGCTCCTTATCTCCTAGAGAGGCTCATCTAACAACCAGCGACTGGCTTCATTGCTGTCACAGGTGATCGAGGGACTGCGAATCCGGAAATACTCCTGGGTATTCACAATTAACCTTGAACGCCGAGCGATACCTTGACTACCGGTGGTGCTGCCGCCGCGGCTCGGGGACGGCTGCACACACTGCGTTCCACGGAGTTACGTCACGAAAACTATGGTCTGCAAACTCCACGCATGAAACTCCCATGATCTCTTAGTTAATAGCTTTGAAGTAGTTGATTGCTGTAAGGTTGCAGGTACTTCCACCTGTGTGCTGAGTTTCGGATCACGGATCAGTTGTGTACAGCCGTCTAAAAGATATTACTTACGGGATCAATGGAGT
>QQSS02198199.1:0-12401 GCA_003687565.2 Craspedacusta sowerbii
TGCGTGTGCGTGTGTGTGTGTGTGTGTCTTTGTAGGTGTGGGTTGTGTGGGGGTGGGTTGTGTGGGGGTGGGGTGAAGGTAAACTCTGATTCCTTAAGCTTTGTGCTAGATGCGAATTAGTCTTGACGTTGTCTTTGAATTTAGACTCCCCAAACGCCTCTTGTAAGAAACAAGACGTACAACGATTATGGCGTCGATAACTATCCTCTGGGTACAAATGCGGTAGTTGCAGTCATATCATATACAGTAAGTCTTGCCGACATGTTTAGGTAGCGGTTTGGGTCAGCGTCATCTTTAAAGGCTGAGATCGTTGAAAGCTGTTGTGTACAGTGTTGCCAGTTTGTATTGTAATGGATCAAGCATGCAAGAATGTTTGAGAATGATAATGCACAGGCCGAGCATTTGGAAATGGGATCTTTTTTTGATTCTTTAAACATTTTGCTAGATGCGATACTGGCTTGAATTTTTTTCCTTTTTTTTCGGAATATATAATCCTTCTCAAAGCTTCATTTTGTACTGCAGAGGATCGTAACTTAAAAAGAAAGCACTTTCGCAATTGCTGGGCAGCAATTTTTCTAGCTTGGGTGTCGAAGAGTCAAATATGCGATTTTAAGCTTTTTGAAATATTTACCTGAATTGCAAAATCCTGTCTTGCACGTTACGGCATTGCGACACTGGCTATGATGGTGGTATCATGTGTAGGTTTGCGCGTTTCTAGTTTTTTTATGACGATTGATCCTTCTTTACTTGCTATATGAAAGTGATTCGCAAATGCAATTATTCTAATTATTTCCAAAACTTAGGGTTACGACATGGATGACGCAATGATCATAAACAAGGCTTCTCTGGAACGCGGTTTCGCTCATGGTTCCATTTATAAGGCACAGGTGCGTTGTTTTGGCTGCCCTTATGTACTGCGCGTTCGTTTTTATTGTATGTCACATTCTTTTAAACGCTTTTATTTAGATGGAACTCTCCCACTTACTCCATGCATATGGCTTCAGCGCTGACCAAGGGACCCTTCTCTCCTTCCACCTCTGTTTGATGTGATTATTTTTTCTTGCACTTACTATTTCTGTGCTCCTTTTGGTTGCTGTGGTTTGGCATCGCTTGCCTAATTTCGCCCTTTTTTAGACTGTTAGTGTGGTTGTTAATCCCAGAACAGCGTCATCTGACCTCACTCTTATCATGCCGAATTTAATGCCGCCTGTTTTTTCTTTTGTGTGTGTATTCTTTTTTTAAAAATGCAGGTGATTAATTTGGCCACTTTGTCGGATGATCGCTCTCGATGCTGCTTGAGGTTCGGTAAGATTATTGGGCATTATTGTTAGCCTTAGTGCTTGTCTGTGTGTATGTGTGTGTTTTCTTTTTGTAAATATTTGTTTTAGCGTGCATGGTCAAAGTTTTTTTTTTCTTCTTGAGCTATGTAGAGTGGTTGCTAGTTAAAGTATTGCTTTTGGATTCGGTTGAAGTGCCATGGCTGGTTTCTTTGTTAGGATTGGACCCGCACGACATAAGCAACGCAGCGTATTTGGATAGGGATGGACTCCCACCCATCGGCCGTTTAATACTTGAAGGAGAACCTCTCTATAGGTTGGAGGGCCCAGCTCGTGTGCTGTTGGTCTACTTTTACTCTTAGTGATCCTATTGAAAATTAAGATATGAAGTTATGTTGTTTTTTTTAGCT
Organism: Craspedacusta sowerbii; assembly: GCA_003687565.2. Classification (NCBI taxonomy): domain Eukaryota; kingdom Metazoa; phylum Cnidaria; class Hydrozoa; order Limnomedusae; family Olindiidae; genus Craspedacusta; species Craspedacusta sowerbii. The sequence goes on from QQSS02198199.1 coordinate 1,688, forward strand.
CTGGTGTTGCTTGATCTAGATCCTCATTATTTATCGGGGAAACGTGCTACCGCCTGCTTTTATCTATTGAACGCTACGTAAATGTGATGCTCAATCGTGCCCACACTCCTGACATTCATGCGCGCAATCCGCAAATTTCACTCTTTCTCTTTTAACCCCTTAAAAGTCTGTCTTCGTGCTCCAAAATGGTTTCAGGTAGTTGTTCGTGATTGATTCAAAATTTCTTTGGGACTCATACTATATTGAGAGACTGCTGAATAATCCTGAGTCGTGTTAGTTGGTTTATTACTATTTGGTGACAGCGTGTTGTTGGTGAAGAGCCACAAGTTTTCCCGTATGCGCAGTCAGTTACAGCAAATGGAGCCAGTCTTCGGATGTTGGTTTAGCTTCCCAAGGAGTTGAAGAGCTTTTTATGTGCCCACACGTGGAGGCTAGGACGACTGGTCGATGCTCCAACGATCGTGAAACTGACATCGCACTGTCCCGTGTTACCAGGCAACACTCTTCTTGGAGACCTTCACAGCAGACGACGAAGTCGTTCTGTTCTGGTTAGGTTTTTATAGGAGATTCGCCAAACAGGGCAACCACGAAAATTTGTCACATACCCTGCGGCCCACCGACCGCCGCATGAAGACTCTCCTAGTTTGTCGGCCGGTGACAGCATGTTGGCTGCGGGTTTATGTACCCCCTGATTTGTATAGCGTATGTCTGATTGCCTTGATTTTTAAAATGTTTGCTTTAGTTACTATAACTTGATCAACAACAGCTACATTGTTGTAAGAAATAAGAGCATGGAACCTTCTTATGTAGACGATGTGAGTAATAGTAGCGGTCTTCTATTTTCCTATGCTTCAGTGAGTCTAATCTTTCATGAAAGGTTTTAAAAACGTATTCCTAGGAACTATTTCGTCGGTGCGCATGTAGTTATCGTTGATGATGGTTCGTTTTTTTTTTTTTTTTTGTTTTTTTTTTTACGTTCAATTGGCTGTTTGTCAGTTTCTTCATGGCTTGCTTTCTCTTGCATGGTTAAGTGTACGCGTGCCGTTTTGTATGGTCTAGCAGCCTTTTAACTTGTATTTTTCTCGTGGTCTCTGCCTGCGAGGTAGTGATGATTTTTTGCTACACGCTAGGTCAAAGCCCTTGGTGATGATCTTGGCACAGGTGAATTCGTCAAAGTCTGTTTAAAATTAAGACTGCAGGTAATGGACACTTTGCTCCCTTTTTCATGGCGTCTAAGGTTCTTTGTATTTTGCAAGCGGAAAAATTTTGATCTCTAAAATGCGCCTTCTGCGGTGTTTCTTTGTTTGCTTGAATTTTGTTGGCATCTTTTTCTAGTGGGCTTCTTTGTTTGAAGCCCTTTTCATTTTCAAATTTGTAAGTTACATGTGATTAAGTTCGACCCTTCTTTTTATTTTTTTATTTAGAGAAATCCCATTATTGGCGACAAGTTTGCTAGCAGGCATGGCCAGAAAGGAACGCTGAGGTTCGTGTTCTGCCCGTTCCACAACCGAAGTTGTACTCATAATGTTTACATATGCATAACAAATATCTTTACTGAGCATTTCCACTTCATCGTGTATTCGGAGTTGCTAATGCTTGTTTGCTGTGCCGTTTGTTTCCCAAAATATATATATATATATACTAAATTTGACCTATATGCGTTGGTGTAGCCTGGCAAATGAAACAAGAAGTTCTACTATCGTCAGTCTCGCTGCGCTGCGTTAGTCCGACGGTGGCTTGTTTTACCCTTATTGCATTGAATATTTTATGCGCAGTGTACCCGAAGGCAAATTGTGTCTTACGTATGCCTTACTTCTAGTCGATTAAAGGTAAATATTTTTCCTTTACCAAGTGCAGTTCCGCTCGCTCGTTCAGTTTTGAGACGAGAAGCACGAATTCTCCTCCTGTTCTTCTCCAAAACGGTGTCTTCTGTGTCGTTCGAAGATAATCTCATAACAGGAATATATTTCAAGCAAGCTTTTTCGATATGCTATTGCTTCGAACCTGGAACTCAAACCTTGAGTGCGCGAACTATACCGGAACAAACACCTTGTCAAGCGGCAAGCTTCGACAAGCTCTCTAACTGCAAGAATTGCTCTAAGTATTTTTTTTTTTTTTTTGCAAAGAAGCTGGTTGCTTCGGGTCATACATTCATGATTCTATTGACTATATATATTTGATATCTTATGATAAGTCGAAAAATTTCTGACATCAACTTTTCAGCAGAATCCTCTAGCAGCTTTATTTCTTAAAATTCACAAAAAGCTTTTTTAAAAAAATATCTTCTGGCTGCGTCTATCAACATCCTGTCCTGCGTACGCGAGCACAGTGTGTATTATTATTTTTTTAACATTTAAATTTCGAAATTGAAAATAAATTTATCTAACCTTGGAAAAGATTCAACATCAAATAATGGTATAAGGCTATCGATTTTTATAAAAGATAAATTTTCTGCTTTGCTTGGTCTAAAGTTCTTCAAGCAATTAGCTTGGCCATTGGTTCTCAGTCTGATAATTTTTTTGTTTTCTAGCCACACTTAACACGATTGTCTTCGTGGAACATGGACATTCAAGTTTTTCCAACCATTTTCCGCCTACTGTTGAGGGATAGAAAATCTCTTCTTCCACGTAATTTAGGCGAAGCTCTAATTTAGAGATGAGGATCTGCTATAATTGATTGTACAGGCGTTACTGATGGATGATTAACAGGGATTTATCAATGCTTATATTCTACCGCAAAGTTTTGACATCGTTAATGCCATCGCTCCCCTGCTTCGTTTCACGTAAAAAAAAATGATCGCTGGATTACTCAAAATAGCATGAGGATTCCCGTCGACTTCTTAGCAAGTGTTATCTAATATAAGTATATTGTATTTCCCTCATGGCAAATACAGAGGTAATCTATCTGAAGTCTATAGAAGTATAGTATTGTTATAACACGTAAGCTACGGATTTATAAAAAATCATGAAGATATTGACTTTTTGAGAAGCTTTATGACCCAACAGTATATCAAATCGAGTACTTTAAATATATAGGGACGTGATTCATTTCCCTTGTCGCACGAATATAAGCAAGGCATTGCTGAAGCTTGCTTCCGAACTTAAAAATTTAAATTTTTAATCGGGGCCGTCCCTATCAAGTTCCCGTGAATTATGCTCCGATAGGAGCCTAAAGTCATAACTTTTTACACTAAGGTAGAATATTTGAGAAGTTCAGGCATAATCGCCTGCAAAATTCTTACTATGAATAGTATGATTTTACAGTGCTATTGCTATTCTGCTTTCTTAAAAAAAAAAAACATGCGCAAATATGACGTAGTTCAGTAAATTCACCTTGATTAAGGAAAATTTGCTTGGTCAGTTTTGCTTGATCTACAACTTGTTTTTGCCACCGATAACCATGTAGGTCTCATTAAAATGTGAACTCTATAAGTTAAATGCTCTATTTCCTTCGGATCACTTCAGCGTCTAGCACACTGAATGTTGGGTCCATGGTGCTATGCTCTTCTTTAAATAATATTTTTCATACAGAAGTGACATATTTGATCAGCTTGCTGAAAGCGTCATTTTTTTTCAGATGGCACTGCTATTCTGATAAGTCATGTCTTGTTGAATGTTAGTTGAAAGTCTTAAGATAAAGCGTTACATGATGACCTTAAAAGAGCTCTTCTCGTGTATAATATATTTTGTAAAATTGCTATATACCAACCTCCAAGACGCACGCGGCAACAGCCTAGCATTTACCAGTTAGCTATTTGTGGAAGTGAAGTGTCTTGTTGTTGTTGTGGTTGTTGTTATTGTTATGTTGCGGTATTTCAATGTATTTCGATATTTGGCAGGAGAATTTGTACAGGTGGTGTTGAGAAAGGCGCTCTGGCTTTCATCTTGCAATGCTAGGTTTATTATCGGAAGTTCAAAGCGGACTTTGGATCGGCACGTGGAGTTACGTATTGTGGGTGCTGGTTATTGTGGGATGATCTGAGCGGGTGGTGAGGGTATGTTGGTGCCTGGTGATGATTGGAAAATGTTTATGGATTAGGGCAACGGATTTATTCCTGCGGTGTTTGTGATCACTTTATTGGGTCCGGACTTGTGTGACTGCTACACTTCTGACTTGTAGAAAGCGTAATGTTTTTATGACAGAACTCGATAACAACAACAACAACAGCACCAACATATGGTTTTTCCTCTAATGCAAGTTGCACAAGGAACAACGCCATCATGGCAATACGATCGGGAATAAACGGGGCGATATAGCGATTGTGCCTTGGGATCTAAAATTGACAAGGCAAGACAAAGGAAATCCTCCTGAGGGACAAGTCTTAGAGGGGAGATACAGGGAAGGTAATTGCGAAGTGAAATTTGAACAGTCGAGCCAGGGTACTGGGTGTTTCTAGGCTATTCAGTTCCGTTAAGGTGCGTAGTGTGTCAAAACTGCTGAAGTTGGATCGGCGTGGGTGTTGCACAAGTCGATTAGATATATCTGTGCCGGGCGATACAGGGAAACTTCCCTGGCGACGATTTCGACTAACGGGCCACAGGCGTTTGCTGCGTTTGCAATTCGTTACTAGTCGAGAAGGTTGAATACCTATTTAGCCACTGAAGAGGTGCTGATCAAGGTGATCTTGGTGGGGCACAGGTTAGCCAAATGGAGGTGTCGAGCCCTCAAATGCTTGAAGCACATGTGAAGTCTGGGGTGCGGCTGATGATACTGATGCTCAAAGTGTTTCTATGCTGTTGCTTTGCTTTCAAGATTATGTCTGCGATTTGTTTCTTTTCTATTTGTCTTTTTGTTGTTTTGACCTGCTTTTATATTTATGTTCGCTTCAATAGGGGTAGTTGCTATTATTGTGTGCGTGACTTCCTTCGATGACTGCTTGTAGTGGGAAACGGACTTTTGGAACTCAGTTGTGACTCTTTGGATATCTTAGATGAATTTATGCAGAGATAAATCAAAACATTTAACACCTCTTAAATGTTTGCGCATTATTGCCCTCAGTATTGAGGCCCATTGCAACTTTTACTAGGGATGCGTTCTGTTCATTCAAGGAGCTCATGGCGGTGCCATATTTTATTTATTTGGCAATTAGTATATGTACTATTGTTTATCAGGATTAGCTGAAGTTTTTTCGTGCCTATTGTAGTAAATAAAGCTTGGCCATCATGTTTTGACACTTTCGCGTTTATTTTTTGCATTGTGTTGGGATTTTGTTGTGCAGTCAGAAATGGCCAATGGAGAATATGCCGTTCTCTGAGTCCGGAATGCTGCCAGACATTCTGTTCAATCCTCACGGCTTTCCTTCTCGCATGACGATAGGTACGTCCTTTGCATTTACATTTCTCTTGATACACTTTCGCTTGCCTTCCTTCATTCATTTTTTCAGCCCTATCTTTTTTAGTTTTGGACTAAATTTATGCGTTGCATATAGAGTTCTGGTCCCTTCCGGGAATCGTCCAGTTTCTGTTTACGTATCCTGCTTTATTGCAGGGATGATAATTGAGTCGATGGCTGGAAAGTCAGCTTCCCTGCATGGTATAACACATGATTCTACGCCCTTTACTTTTTCCGAGCAAGACCCCGCAGCCGACTATTTTGGAGACATGCTGATCAAAGGTGGGCAATGGGCTGCTTGCTGCTGGTGGTGCTGCTAGTTTTGCGTACTGTTCTTGTCTCCGTTATATCAACTTTGTGGAGCTTCTTTGAAGTGCACTGCTATGACTGTGAGTTCAAGTGTCAGATCTTGTTGAAGATCATAGTTGTTTGGTTTCTTTTGCTATAGTTTGGCACGCGAGTTTGTAGTTTCCTTGCGTTGGCTCGTGATGGAATTTTTATATTTATTTGGTCTTTTTTCAGCTGGTTACAACTTCTACGGCAATGAACGCTTGTACAGTGGAATTAATGGACGAGAAATTGAGGCAAGCATCTTTATGGGTGTTGTATACTACCAAAGGCTACGACACATGGTTGCTGACAAGTTTCAGGTATTGGTCGCCTTTGTTTGTTTTGTTGTGGTTTTCGGTTTTGTTATTGTTGGTTGTTATTTTATTTTAAATTTTTTTGGTCCCTTCCTGACAAGTAGTTCGACTGACTGCTGTATTAGGGATTATAACGATTGAGTGATGTAAAGATCACGTGGTCCCTTTCCCTTGTCCATAAGATTGGATTAATTATGCCGGCTATTCCAGGTTCGAACGACGGGTCCTATTGATGTTCTTACTCACCAGCCCGTGCAGGTAAGATCTACCTTGCTTTACTGAAGCTGTTGCATACTTTAAACCGGCCTGTAATTGCTATGGCCTGTTTTGATAAAGCAAATGAAATGGTGCTGCATTGCTTCTGGAGATCGTGAAGTTTCAAAATTTTTCTTTTGTTTGTTGTTTAGGGGCGAAAGAGGCAAGGAGGCATTCGGTTCGGTGAGATGGAAAGGGATGCAATGATTTCACATGGAAGTAGCTTTCTCCTTCAAGATCGCCTATTTCATTGCTCAGATGCAACCACTGTAAGTTGTCTGTTTTTGGTCGGTGAAAATAAACCATCTTTTCTCTAATATTCGAGTCACGAAGGCATTGCTATTCGTTCTACAGATCTGGCTTTTATGAAACTGCTTGTATGACTAGGACTATGACTTAGGCATGTACGTTAGCTTTTCAAACTCCTTAAACTTTCCAGGGCCGTGTGTGCACGAGCTGTGGTAGCCTTATATCGCCTGTTTTCGAGAAGCAGCCGCTTGAGTTGCACGTTTTATCAGTTTCACAGAAGCGCCAGTGGCTTTGTAAAACTTGCGGACATGGCCGCGAAATAAAGGAGATTTTAGTTCCATACGTGTTTAAGTATCTAGTTGCAGAGCTGGCCGCCATGAACATACGTGTAGGTCTGGAGGTAAGCTGATGGACGGTGTTTTCCTTCGCGCTGTGCATGGTCAGGAAACTATGAGTACTGGAGGATCCTGCTGCAAGAAATGTTACAAACTCTCCTACTCGTACGTCAAACACGCGACTGGTACACTATGGTAGGATCATTCTAACCGTTTTTCGCGTTGAGGTTCGTAAATTGGTGCGTTCTTTGAATTCGAAAGCTGCGGTTGTCTGCGCCTTAGAGCCCGTGTGTTGACAGCAGCTTTCAAAATAATTGTGGTTGACAGTATGATGAAGAGTTCTCGTGCGTTTTTTGTGTTAAAAGATGCGTAAAACTTGTACTTCTTCTTTCTATCGCTTATTGGCTCCCTTCTTGAAGTTCATTTCTTTTCGAGTATTGATTATATATTGCGATGATTGCCTGGACATGACGGTATTAGTGTTGACGTTGTCGAAAGCATTTTCGTACCTGTTTACACTGGTCAGTATAAAATATTGACGGTCCAAAGCTCTTGAAATAGCCAATGTAATCTCTACTTTCAAATCAGATGAGCATAACCGACTGAGTAACTATAGGCCAATGTCGCTCCTGTATTTTCTAAAGTTTAAGCGAGTATGATTAACTATATTAAATGCTGTATTTGGAGGAGGAATTATATTATTTCCTGCTCTGTTTTGCTGTCGAAAAAAAAATGAACAACTGAGTTTGATATCCTTGAATTAGTCAAAAGTGTGACAGAAGCCATGGACTGCGAGCAAGTCGCAATAAGGGTTTTTGTTAGACTTACCAAAGGCATTTGACCCTGTGGAGCATAACATACCATTGAGAAATTGTCACTATATGGAACCTCTAAAGCACTTGCATGGTTTGCGAGCTATCTATCTGACAGAAGCCAGAATGTGCATCTGAGAGAAAGAACTTCAGATATGTTCCCAATTAAATGTGGGGTCCGTGAAGGCTCAATTTTAGGTTAATTGTTGTTTCTTGTCCTTGTTAATGACATGGCATGGCGTGTTCAGTTACTAAATTAAAGGTAATTCTTTATGCAGATGACACAAATCTTTTCTTTGCTCATGAAACAATCGACCCGGTCCTGTGAGTTTCAATGAACAGGTTGACTAGAGGATTGGCTTAAGGCTAACCCATGGTCTGTCGCAGCAAGAAAACAAGATTCATGGATTTTGGTAGAGAAGCAGATGCTAATAACCTCCCACTGGCTTTACCAAGTCTTTTGCAAGTTGGGAGCCCTATCAAGCGCACTGTATTTAACTTCTAGATTCTTGGGAGTCATACCTGATAAAAATATAACCTGGACAAGCCATATAGAAATGGTGGAGTCCAAGATCTCTAAACACGTAGGGGTTATTGCTTGGGCAAGAAAGAATTTAAACGGCGAAGCAGGTAGATCTATGTATTTTTCATTTTTTCACCTTTTATATCGTATGGCAATTTAGCTTACAAAAGCAAGTTGTCTGGAGTACACTGGTTGTAGACGAGAGCTGTCCGAGCATTATCCTAGGCAGAACGAATGTCCCAATCCAGACCGCGTTTGTTGATACATGAAATTCTAAATGTCTATGATTTTAACATTTTTCATACGATGTTTTCCATACAAGCTTCAAAGAAACGTGCTACCATATTTCTTCGTTCCGTACTTTAAGCGAGTAGACCACCGATATGGAGATCAACTTTAGAAATTTGAATGGGTAGAGAGACCTGAAATCGGCAAAAGCAGTTGCGAATCTCATCGCGTGGACCAGTAAACAAACAATGCCGACGCCGACGCTCGGCTGCGCTCTCTAGGCTCAACCTTTGAATTACCGCTAGTATGTTTGACCAGAACTCCAGCAGATACTAAACCCGATCGTTCGCGAACCTCAATTTCTTCCTTTAACAACTTCCTTAAAAAACTCCTCACTGCCTTCATGCTTTCTATTGATAGCTAACTTCAACTCCTCAGGTAGATGATTAGAAACAACTGACACAAGCAAAGCACCAAAATGGTGCGACGCAACACCCAACGACGGCAGCGAACGAACATGACTCGCCATCGCATCATATACGCGACGCAATTTCTTCGTGCTGTCCATTAGACTGCCCTGAAGAAGCTTCATAAGAGAATCCGTGTGAGAGCTAATCACGACGACTTTCTTGCCGAATCTGTCCTTAAGCAAGGTGACAGCGTTTTCATAATTGTCCTTTGTTAAACACAGACCAGCAATTGTACTCAAAGCATCACCGACTAAAAAAAGACTTTAAATAATTAAACTTATCTATTGAACTTAGATCTGAGTTGTGATCTATTACGGACTCAAATGAATCCCAAAAAGACTGCCACGCCTCTGGATTGCCAGAACAATCTTGGGCAACTTAACTCTAGCTTGTGTTCCACTCGCTCTCTCGGAAAAACTACTGCTGCCCCTAACATCGACCTCTCTGCCAGGACAACTTGGTTTGTACTCTAACTGCAATGTCGGAGGAACTGCGTGCCTCCAATTCTAATCTGTCTTGCGTGATTGTTTCGTCGTCAACTAGCCCATTAAAAATCAATTCGTCAAGTTCCTGCAACTTGCTATACCTCTCGGTCAAAAAAGCCCTTGAACCAATCAACTCCGATCGCTTCGAGTCATCGAACTTTCCTAAAAGAATCTCTATAGAATTTATTAGAGTTGTTATATTGCCTCTGTGACCAGCGCGACTCTTCATTAATCGTTCAACGTCTTCCTTTTTTACAGCAGACCAGCAGAGTAAAAACAAAAAAAAAAACAATCAATTTAATCCAACTCAACAAGAAACCACACACCCAACCCCTCGTCTTATATTCTACGTCTCTGACAAAGCCCTTACTTGAACGCCACCGAGGCCTCTGCTCCCGAAGTCAGTGGTTCTACGCGATAACGAAAAGCAGGTACCTTGCCGCTTACGCTACTAAGCTACCACAAAAAAAAAAAAGAATCCGCGGTCTCACGACAAAAACAGAACACAAACAAGCGATCGCAAGTCTGCCTCATACTGGCCACCATATTGTAGAAATTAAAGACTACAACTCGGCTTCTCCTACTCCAAACTCCTTTTCTATTCAATAAACAAAAATCGTCGGGAAAGCCCACTCCATCAAGACAGTGCGAGAGACGACTAGTTTGTAATCAGCGTAATCTTAACTTTGAACTCAAAAGGCTTACTGACTCTCAGCTTCTTGTACTCTTGATCGACCTTGATCCTGAACTGGTAGGCTCAAACTCTAAAACTCCCAATCGATCAGCCTTTACTCTTGAACTCGCAATGAATGAAGAATCTAATAACATCGCAACATACATGCGCTCACGGAGCATGTGGCGAGAAAACCGGTAAAACAAGACGGCTCTACAAAACCCACGCTAATAACTCTCGCCCAGGCCCCAATTAAATAAATTAAATTTGCTGCAGCGCTTATCAGTAGCATTGTAAACTAACGTATTCTCCGATCGCATGCAATTTTCTGATCCCGTTCGTGCTTGTTTATTTGGAGTATCAGCTGTTATTGTCAGTCCATCAGGCAGGCCGTCAGTCAGTCACACGCTCACTCAGTCGACAAACATGATCCAGACCAAAATTTAAACACGCACAACATATCAACCCAGCAATGCACAACACTATGACTTACTCACTCAGTCAGTAAGCAAGTCAGGAATATTTCCAAAGAATCACTTAGTCAGTAAGTCAGTCAGTCAGTCAGTCAGTCAGTCAGTCAGTCAGTCAGTCAGTCAGTCAGTCCGTCAGTCAGTCAGTCAGTCCGTCAGTCCGTCAGTCAGTCAGTCAGTCAGTCAGTCAGTCAGTCCGTCAGTCAGTCAGTCAGTCAGTAAGTCAGTCAGTCAGTCAG
>QQSS02198210.1:0-12398 GCA_003687565.2 Craspedacusta sowerbii
GGTGGTATGAAGCATGATTCTGAGGTAGCCGTGTTTCATGTCAGAAAGCCGGTTGTTTTGTCAAACTGTTAGTGCCTGGTACTCTTTCTCTATTTTGTATTTAGTCAGTTGTGCATCTCTTAGATTGATGATTTCTCATTTCTTCCCTTGATTTTGAAGTGTTGGGAAATTTCACATCAGATTTACGAAGAAATGTTTATTAGAGCCTTACGTTACTTTATGTCCAGGTTTTCGTCGTTTTACATTGATTGTAATCAATGTATCGGATATGCGCTGATTTTGATCTGATGTTATTGGTTCTTGTCGTTACATAGATATCCCGCGATGTTTAGTGTGGACATCGGAATAGTTTATTAGAGTGATAGTTCAGGATTCTTGCTGAGAGTCGAATTTGTTGGTTTAATTTCTATCTCCGCGCTTTGGGGTCGCGCATTTGCTTGCTTTTGTCCGATTTTATGGCTGTGTCATTTGGTCGGATTACGTGCTGCTTTGCTGAGTTTGCAGTATCTTTTATCTTTCCATGTGATTCATAGTCGCCCGCTTGAGAACCATAGGCAGGGGCTACCTTTCCATTGATTGTAATCAATGTATCGGATATGCGCTGATTTTGATCTGATGTTATTGGTTCTTGTCGTTACATAGATATCCCGCGATGTTTAGTGTGGACATCGGAATAGTTTATTAGAGTGATAGTTCAGGATTCTTGCTGAGAGTCGAATTTGTTGGTTTAATTTCTATCTCCGCGCTTTGGGGTCGCGCATTTGCTTGCTTTTGTCCGATTTTATGGCTGTGTCATTTGGTCGGATTACGTGCTGCTTTGCTGAGTTTGCAGTATCTTTTATCTTTCCATGTGATTCATAGTCGCCCGCTTGAGAACCATAGGCAGGGGCTACCTTTCGGTGTCTGGAGTAGGCGACGTTCGTCATTTGCTGCCTTAAAGGAAATCTCAATTAGCGAGTCTCTGCAGCCGAAATCTGGGGACATCGATCAAAACTCCAAAAACAATTTTGTTGTATAAATATGTTATATAATATTTTATAAAATAGCTTACGAACAATTTATAAAAAAAATTTATTTATATATATGTATATGTTTAAATTCTTAGTTTAATAAACAAAACAATTTTATTGTTTGGATTCGTTACGTGTTAAAGGAAAATTTATTGTTTGCATTCGCTGGGCTACGGTGAAGGTACTTTGAGCTGGTCTAATTACTGAATTAGGTATTTGTTTGCGTATTCGTTAGATTTATATTTCGTGGTAAGTTGAAGATTATTTTCATGTTAGGCCTAGGCTCGTAATAGACGAGGTAAGATCTGACAACGATGCTTGGACACAAAAATACGCTTTTGCCACCAAGCATGTGTATAAGTAACAGAACTTTAATTGGCTGGGTAATTGAACAAAGGTTTCTATCTATGTTTTTAAGAGTTTGTTTCTATTATCGCGTTGCATTTGATGTATGATGAAAGGCGAATGCATATTAGTAATTCGATTTCCCAATATGTTGTACTCTGAGTTTTAATTGTCACTGAGCGAGAGAACGTCGGTCTGAGGTTAGTCGTAATCATGCATTTGTTGGAAGATGACCTCATCTAAGGGCATATTACTCTAAATTCGAGCGTATGAAATCAATTGATACGGATAGTTGATGCATGACATGTGGTTGATAACTTTTGGGTAGATTACGAAATAAATCTTAGGTATAGGTCTTTGATTTTGAGCTAGTTTCTGATCCATCCTGCAGTTTTAGCTGCGAATTTGTTTCTTACTATTATTTTATTCTAGTGAGGTCTACGTCCAAACCTCTAAGTTTGACGACTTATTCCTAGATGCTTGTGTAGAGGTCGGTTTGCAACTAGCAGTCGCTTAAGCGCCTTTTCTAATCCCACAACTTATTTCTGTAAAGTAAGCGTACTTAAGACTTTTGAATGGTATGTCTTCGTAGCATGCTAAAATTTCGATTATATTTTCGTTGCCAAGTAGTTCTAGAATGGCTGGCTTTGCCAGTGCTTTGCTTATGAGAAGGAAATAGTTAAGAATTGAGAACTAGGAAGTTTTAAATCTCAAGAATTTGATGTCTGCGGATTCTCCTTGGGAACCACAAGCAAGCCCAAATCATTAGCAATCGGGGTACAAGGTCCTGAAATCTTGAAAAGCGTTCAATGTTGTTCAACTTCTAATTCATCTAATTCATTCATGATCAATCATGGTGTGAGGCTGAAAGGTAAGCAAAATAGCTTTGTTACTGGATATTTCTGCGTAAGCTTGAGTGCTACTACTACAGGATTAAGAAACAAACAAAATGAAGTTGTTGATTACATACTTGGTATTCAATTAAGACTTACGGTCTAAAAGTTGTGTTGCTCTTCATACTCTTAATTCTCTTAAACGCCCGATCAAATTATCTTAGTCCTATCGTCGTACAAGAATTCTGGCGATGCACTCTGTGAAACAATGAGTCAAGTAAGCAAGCGCTAACCGATGATACAATTTACTAAATATACGCAAACTGATACTGGTTATGTTGCTTTGACTATGGTAAACACTTTGACTTATTTTTATGAGTAAATTTCTACATCCATGTTAAGAGCTGCTGGATACTTATCCATAGGCTTTTCTGCTCACAAATCAAAATTTTCTAAGGAATAAAGCACAGGAATGTTTAAGAAACTTTCTATATAATCTCTCAAAATAATCATGGAAATCGTTTTCTTATTAGCTAATTTGGAGCCCGTATTTATTTGGACCTTGTGAAATTAGGCTGATAAGCCGAGTTCTATAAAAAAAAAATGTACATGCATTACATATATCACGCACTAATTCATCAACCAGTTCATGTTTTCCAAAACGCAGCCCTCAAATTCATATACTAAATGGTATGAACCATGGCTGCGACGGAACAGAAGCCTGTGACTAGAGTTGTGCGAAATTGGTATGATGCATATGGAGTGTGCAGCGATGAAGGCACGCGGTCAGCCTTACCGTTAGACTGACAAACACCACAAAATGGAGGCTGGTGAGTTTGGTGCTCAAGCTCTTCCGGAATTGCCGGACTCCTCTTCGCAACTTAAGAAGCTGAAGAAAAAGAAGCGCAAACAGGAAAATGATGAAAACGAAGCTTTCAAAAGGTAATACGACTAAAAAGGACATCTACTTGTTGAGCATGTTTTTGCATGTGCAGACACTCGAGTTGTCATGCACATTGAGCTCCTCGGTAGCAACGGTTTCAGGAACTGAATGTATATTCCGGTTAATTAACAGGACCAATATCACGTTTCCTAAGGCTTGATCATGTTTCCATAGAAAAATTAGCAGTCAAGGTATATTTTGAAAACCTCCCTGTTGTCTGCAGATACAAAGGATGGGTGCTAACATGTCCCAAAATTAATACTAACCGTTTGTGGAATTGGCCTTGCGGTTTGCCTTCAAGCCTTGGTCTTCGCTGTGCATTCTTGCTTTGCATAAAGCTTGAAATATGAAACTAAGACTTATTGTTAATATAAAAGATGCTAAATATTTAGTAGCTTACTTTGGCTGTAATGTAAGAGATTGCTGGGAATGATTGCACTGCATAGATAAGCACCTGTCTGCTGCTTTTCTGTTCTTGTTTTCGTAGCATTGAGCATGCTGTGTTCATTTTGTGTGGCCTTACTCTGTTTCATTTGCATTTACCATAAAATGTCTTGGTCAAGATTTGTAGCATATCTGATTGTATTTTAATGCCTTGTAACACTTTAGTATATCAATGCACGAAAACCAAAGCTTTGTGTTAGTTAACATTATCAAGGATAGCATCTTCATGTAGTGGCATCATGGTATTTGTACAGACCGAGGGCGAAGCGAGAAGATTGTCATTGAAAAGGATAAATACTTAATGTCATGAGGTTGATCAGGTTTGGATAGATTACCAAAGCTTTATTTTGTAATTGTGGGCTATGCCAGCAACTTATAAAACCCTGCTGATGGTTGTTGGCTCTGCAGTAATTATACTTTTAAGTTATACTTTTGGGAAAGGATTTCATCCTTTTTTTGCTATTTAATTGCCAAAGGCTCGTATCCAAAAGCGAGTGTGTGATGCTGAGCAGCACTTTTTTTTAGGTATTTTCAGTGTATGCATACCTATTTTTTTTGGCTTCTGTGGTCTTCATTATTTTTCTTTTGTTTTTTGTTTGCATCTTCATTTTCTTTTAAAATATATTTATGCTCCATAATAAAGAATTAGGGTATCAGGATGAAAAAGATTATGTAGCTTATAAATAAAAGAGCTAGCTAAACCGAGAAAAATTAAATTTAAAAAATGTCCAATATCTAATTATCTAATGTCCAGAAATATAAAAGATAAGCCCTGGTAATCCAAGAAAAATTAACTAGGAAATGCATTAAATTTCCCATTTTCTAATGCCCAGTTATATAAAAATAAAACCAGCTCAATACTATTCAACAAGTCTTCAAATATGAAGACTTTTGCTCATATTTATGCACATTTGAATCATCAAATTTTTATATTTAACTTGAAAAGACGTTCATTAGCACTTGACTTAATATGCTCTGGAAATGTGCTCCGAGGCATTGGGGCTAGAGTGCTCATACTAAGTTAACCAAAAGTAGCATGGTTTAGGGGATATCTGAACAAATGCCTGTTTTTAGGCATGAAGAAAATTTCTTTCACATGTATACATTGGGTTCATGTTGTTGATCGTTTTAAGAACTTCTAATCATAAGGTGGGTAGCCATAAAACTTCCATTGTGCATTTTTGCTAGATTGCAGGTAGTTGATCATATGTGGCTTATAATTATTGTTTACGAAGCGAAGGGCTCGTTCTCGTAGTTTTTCAATTTTGGCTAAGGACGCTGCTTAAGAATAGGGCCACACAAAGGCACAATAGTTGAAATTCGAATAGATGTAGCTCTCAATTAGTGCCTTTCTATTAAGTGGAAGATTTGACTTTAATCAGATTAGGGTGTTCAGTTAAGCCACAGCAGCCTTGCAGATTTTGCTAATGTGCTGGTCAAAATTCAATTGGCTTTCTAATGTTATCCCAAGGAGTGTCACCCAGTTTTTAGTCATTATTTCGATGCCTTTGATTTGCAGCTTATTTCTAGAGGTGTCATATTTTTCTTTGATCACAAAGATTGGATGTCTCTTGTCTTGATTATCCTTTGTTTTGATCTGGTCAATTTTAGGACCTCAAGGCTTCAAATTTATTTATAGAAAACTAGAGGGAACATCTGGAGTTGGGCTCTACCAGTGAATTCAATGCCAACATAGTTGCAGCAAAGAACCCTAGCTCTGTTCACTGCAGGCAGCTGCTTGCTACAGCATCTTTCGGTCCTAAAAGGCTGCTTATAATCCTTTTTTCCAGAGCAATTATACCACACAACACTGCAATTTCAGTAGCATGATGTGCATACTTGACTGAGTTACTGATTACTGACTAAAAATAAAGTGGTTTGCCTTAGGGGTACGATAACTAACTTTGATGCTATAAAGCTATATCCTGGAGAAATACAAGTGTTTTTGCCACCCTTGAAAAGAATTCTTTGAACTATTTGGCTATTTACAGATCCGTAAATTTTGTGGCATGTGAGTGCTCAAATTCTATCAGGAATTTTAAGCCATGGTACTTGCACTTGTTCAGCTTGACCTGCTGCCTAATACAGAGATTGAGTCAGCAACGGCAATCTGGCAGCAACTCAACTCACTGGATTGAGCATTGTAATATTGAACTCTTGTAGTTGTTACTATTTGTTTTGCCATGTCTTGCTTAAGGAGTGATTCATGAGCTGTCGTTTTGTGTAAATTTGGAGCATCCTTCATGTTCGTTCAGTAGATTATTTTTGTTCGAAAGCGCCTTCAGTTGCTATTTGTCATGCAAACCAAGCCTAGTTACGCCATGCATTCCAAATTGTCTAGGTTTGAGTAAATTACTTTCTCAAGCGTGAAGCCTTTGTTCGTAGCGTTAAAGCCTAGTGTGCACAATTACGTTGGTAGTGGATTTGTTTTGTTCTTTGATGTTTGTCCGAAAATTTTAGTGGTTGCATAGTAAAGGTAGCAGCTGTGTTGTCTTTTACATTTCTAGACTGAAAAAGGCCAAGCGGAAGAAGCAAGAAATGGAAAACGTAGATCCAAATGGAATCGTTACGACAAGTAACATTCAAGATCCCATGGTGGGCGAGATAGACTCAAGTGTTCCGCATTCCACTAGTTTTTTCCCTTTTAGTGGCCAGATTGCCACCAGTGAGCTTCCGATTATGAATAGCACCGTGGACAGTGCGTCAACAAAGTTGTCGACAGTTGTCGACGAAAAAGCCCTTAGGAAGCTGTTAAAGAAGGAAAGGAAAGAGAAAAAGGCGGCCAAGAAAGAGAAGAAACGACTTGCGGTCGCGCAGGCCGCTCACGCCGTTGTTAAAGGTCTGGCTCTGAAGACTGGAGTTTATCCTCAACAATACGTAGGGTTGCTGACCCCCAACGTGTCTGAGAGACCAACATTCAAGAAGAGCAACCGTGTTCTACAAGAACAGTCTGCTGATATTAGCTCTACGGATGGACCGCGTTATCGAAAGCATGCCGATGGTGATGCGGAAAGCGAGAAGGAAGCAGTAGACGAGCCTATAGAGAGCGCTGAAAAGGTCGAGAAGGAAAACTCGGAGGACGAGGAGGACCTTCTGCGAATACGTGCCGAAATTCAACAGAAACTCAAAATGCTGAACGACGAGCGGGAGTCGAGAGCCATGCAAGACATTCGCAAGGATGTGGAAGTCGCGGAACAGGCGCCGCTTGTGTCTGAAGTCCGGAAAACTGTTGATATTTATGGCAGCGACGAAGGGGAAGTTGCTAGTGACGTCGAATGCGAGGGGGTTGCAGAGGTTGACTCCGACGGGGATGGGGGCGATTCTCCTACGTACGATCCCGTGCCTGTCAATGTAACTAGCTCGAAAAACCCTACGGGTCTGGTTGCTGTGTCTGCTCCGTTGAACCTAACGGGTAATCCAGCTGCAAGTATTGCTTCGAGCACCGTTTGGGGCCCCTCACCTGTAGGTTTAAGTACGGCCACCTTTGGCGAGGTAGGCAGGAGTGTTTGTGTAAGTGTAGAAAAAAGCCAAATCACTAACTCATCCCTTGCTCCCGACTCGAGTCTTCGCAGACGCCATGAGAGACACTCCCATGCCGTCGTAGGGACAGGTGAGGTTGAAGACGTGTCCGATAACGACGGAGAGATGAAAGACCGTGAGGAAGGTTTAGTAGACACGTCTGACGACTCAGACGGTGAGCTGAAAGAGGAAGACAGTGGTGACGACAGTCTCGATGAGTATGGTCGGTCAAAGAAGTTGAAAGGCAAACTTCGTCGATACGGGTCCGACGACAGCGACAACCAAAAAGAAAATTCAAAGAAACATGCAAGGACATATTCGTCTGGTAGCGCGAGAAGTCGTAGTCCCAGTATAGGCAAGCAGGCTGCCGCAATCGATCGGGAGCAATCATTTAACAGGAGTCGCAGTGTCAGCCGCTCTTCAACGAGGTCTCGTTCCTTTTCCCCGCACGTCGTTGCAACCCCCAGCAACGCATCGCAAAGTGAGGCGCCGAAATTGCAAAGTGGCAATCGGCGTCCTCACAAAAGCCAAGAACTTCACGCAAGCGAAGTTGCTTCAAGTGCTGTTCTGAAAGAGGGTAAATCTGACTTGGTTCAACAGACCTACAGTGCCGAGAAACCCATCGTGAAAAGAGACTCGGGGAGCGATAGCAAAGTGACGGTTAGTCTAAGCTTTAAGCAGCAGCCCTGGGAGCTCGTTGTCCGCGGCAGAGACAAAGGGCCATGGAAGGCAGTCACTCCGACGTCTATCGTTGATATAATTGCTTCTGAGAACGCAAGTGATGCCAAGACGCCCATAGATGCTTCCGGCGTGGCAATGCAATTTAAGAACAAGGTGGTGGACAGAAAGCTTAAGGCGTTTGGCGACGATTCGCAAGACGAAGATAACAAGGACTCGCACCCGAAGAAAGGCAGAAAGATCTTTGTTCCCGACAGCGAAGAGGAAACATCGGAAGATGAGCCCATGGACATGTTTGCCGCCTCTGATAAGGAAGAGAAAGATGCCATCGCTGGCGACAAAACTGAGAATGCCAAAGGAGCTGCCAGTAGTAGCAGCGATACAGAGCAGGATAGCGAAATCGATAGCGATGACGAGGAAAGCGAGACAGAAGCTGCAAAAGTTGCCCGAGAGAAGGAGAAGGTTCTCGCCGCTTACGAGACGAAGTTAAAAGGCGCCACAGTTGCTGCCGAGTCGAGACCGGATCCAGATCACGCGCGGGAGGAGCTCGCTGGAGATAGTGGATTTGTGCAAGGTGGGGACGCAAGCGTGGATGGCATCGACGAGGCTGAGGATGATCAGGACCAGGCAAACGAATACGAAGCTGCTCTGCACAAGTTGCAGAGTCTGCGCAGTAAGGCCGAAGACATGAGCATAGACGAATTGGAGACGGCGTTGAAAGAGTTGCCTTCGTTTGGTGGCCATGCGGAGGCCAGTGGTTCTGTTGCTCCTGATGACGGCAGAAAGACGCCTGTGCACCTGCGGGACATTGAACTGCAGATGAAATCTCTGGTCGAGTATATGCACGATAAAAGAGTTTTGTACAAGCAAGTCTTCAGGATTATTAACAAGAAGGAGTTCAAGTCTATGCTGCCTAAACCTTTGCGGGTAAGTTTGTGGCTCAAGAGTTTCGCTTGTTGTTATTATTATTTTTTTTCGCGTTCGTGTAAGTTATCAAGCATTTGCTAAAATTGCGCGGGGTTGACATTCTGGCATATCGTGGGCGTACATCTTCTAGTGTTACACCGTCAGCCTTCCTGAGTAAGGTCTGTTTAATCTTCGTGATTGTCTTGTGTGGATTCTAGAGAAGATATTGTTGTGATCGATTGTGTTGTTACGTTGTTAATTTTTTCAATCTATTCCTTTCATGTAACTGCCTTCTAATCCCGTCACTTACTGTTCCGGTTCTTCCTGCTCTCCTTCGATTTTTTTTTCTTCCCTTTTTTGTTTTTACTGCCTCGCCCTTCTTCACCAACATCTTGGTAGCTCTCTCTCTACCTTTCTTTCTCTTCCTCCCATTTATCCAAATCTTTTGTTCTCTCTCTCGCTCCCTCCATCCTCTTCCTCGCTCTCTCTTTTTCTTTTTCTACCCCATGTATTATTTTCTCCTCTTAACTTCTACCTCCATCTTTCTACCGCTTGTTCTCTCTCTCTCAATTCCCCCTATCTTTCCCATTATCTATCGCTCCCTCTGTCTCTCGCTCGCTCTCTTTCTGTCTCTCTCTCGGTATCTCTCGCTCTCTTTCTACATCTTATCCCTTCCCGCTCTACCTCCTGTCTTATTCTCTCCTTCACTCTCGCGCCCTCCCTCCTCATTTTTGCTTTCTCTCTCGCGCGCCATCTCTCTTTCGCCCTGTCGCTCGTTCTCTTTCTTTCTCCCTCTCTCTTTCTCCCTTTCACCCTCTCTCTTTCTCCCCTTCACCCTCTCTCTTTCTCCCTTTCACCCTCTCTCTTTCTCCCTTTCACCCTCTCTCTCCCAGTATCTCTCGTGGTATCCCTCTTTCTACATCTCTTCTCTTCCCTCTCTACCCCTTTCTTGTTCTCTTCTTTCTTCTCCATCCCTCCTTCCTTTCTCTTTCTCTCTCTCTCTCTCGTTCTCTTTCTTTTACCCCTTTCTTTTTTCCTGCCTCGCTCTCGCTCTTCCTCCCTCGCGGTCTTTCGTTTTTATCGGCACCTTCAGCCAACTGAGCGCTAACGTGCAGAACTGTGAAAAAGTAATAATGGGCGGGGTGTATGCTACCAGACGGCTCTTCAAGAATGATCTTTCTTGAAATTTTACCCTGCCTTTATGAAAAATCAGTAGTTATTTCTTTAAGTTAACTTGTGCAATACTACCCTAATTTTATTAGAAATTTGATGCCAAAACAGTGCGTAATTGGTGTCTCGACGAAATCGAAATCATGTCCAGGAAGCGCCTCCGTGCTGTCATCTTACAGCAGTACCTGGCTTCTTCGTCCAGCGAAGAGGAGTCAGACAGCGAGGATGGTGACGTGGAGGCTAAAAATGTGGCGGTGATACAAGCTGATAAGAAGAAGGTCAGTGGTGTAAGTAGATCCGAAAACGATGGCAACGAGAAAATGAAGAGCGGAAAATCGCAGTCGGGCGAACGGCTTTCTGGGGAAAGAGACGAGCAACGTGCGCACAGAGACTCCAGCAGGTCGGATGCATCCAGAAAAGTAGGCGCTAGAAAAGACGAAGGAAGCGACGAGGAAGTTGAACGGCACAGGATGAATAGTTTCTCAAGAGAAGGCGACACTGAAGTGCGTAGGAGTGACGGTTTGTCTGGAAGGGATCGTGATAGGGGACACAGACAGGAACGAGAGCGTGGTAGATCCAGGCGTCGATCTTGCAGCATGCAACGAAACGGAAGCAGCGTCGACCATAGAAGCCGAGACCGCAATCGTGGAGATTCTAAGCACCGTGCGGATGTCGAGCGCGAGAAGCGTACGCCGGAACACGCGAGGGCAACCAGGAATGGACTTTGTGACGACTTGTCCGATATTGAGACGGACCTGGACGATATTGAGCTTGCTTCAGTTGAGGACATCACTGACCGGCCAAGAAGACAGGACAACAGCGTTGGCGAGGCGCAACAGGTTGTTGCTGGTGAAAAATCGCAATTCGAGAGAGAGAGCGACATGATGGACACTATTGCGAATAGTGTTGGTGGTGCTGTAACGGAGAATATGATGGATCACAACGAAAAAGAAATCAAGCTAGACTTAACATCAGCCGCTGGGTTACTGAGCGCAACTGCCGCGGAATCTAGTTATAGTCGAGGAGAAGGAAGAGTGCAGGAAGAGTTAGACTATGCTCGAGACAAGTCCGTCGATAATGATATCAGGGGTGGCGAAAGCTTGGAATTCGCCGATGAAAAAGCGAAATCTAGCCTGAACGATGCTGGTGACGGAACTTTGCGAGAGGCTTCAAGAGAGGCTTACGGAGACAGGTGGCAAGCGTATCAAGACTCTGGTCTGACTGCGGCGACCCGTGATGAAAAGCACCGGTCATCCCGCCATCCTCGAATAAGGAGGGAAGATCCTACCTCTTCGTCTTCGTCCTCTGCATCTGATGACGAAAGTCGATCCATGCCTGGGCGCAACACAGCAGACGTGCGTGAGGCCGACCGCCATTTTTCGCACGACGTCCACGAGCGTCCAAATGACGAAGCCAGGCAGAAGACCAGGACGTCTGAGTCTTCGCCGCAGCGCAGGGACGAGGCTCGTGATTCCTCGGGCTCTTCTCGTGGGAGAAAAGAGAAGAACAGCGACTCGTCCGAATCTTCGCCTGAAAGAAAGAAGATAAGTGGGGAGTCCGACTCGGAGTCAACCGCCCGCAAAACCGACCTGAAACGTGAGACCTCTGCTTCGGACCGCAAAGAGAGAGAAAGAAGAGATAGTAGAGCTAGCGCGTCGACTGGCGAGCGAAAAGATAGGCGTCGACGATCTTCATCGTCATCGTCCGACGACTCTCGGCGCCGAAAACGTAAGACCTCGGAAGACTCATCGCCGGACAGCACGCGACGAAGGGACACGGCTCGGAAAGATCGCAGCGTCTCCAGTGACGATAGCAGTGCAAGTGACAGTGACGACGACGCTGATAAGAAGCGCCACAGGAAGCGAAGGTCGGACAGTAGTGACTCGGCTGGCTCGGGTAGCCATTCTGGAACCTCGTCGTCATCCGAGTCTTCCG
Source organism: Craspedacusta sowerbii (assembly GCA_003687565.2). Classification (NCBI taxonomy): domain Eukaryota; kingdom Metazoa; phylum Cnidaria; class Hydrozoa; order Limnomedusae; family Olindiidae; genus Craspedacusta; species Craspedacusta sowerbii. The sequence goes on from QQSS02198210.1 coordinate 11,784, forward strand.
GTGACGACAGTAAGAGCAGCAGCGACGATGACGACAGTTCAAGTAGCAAGTCAGACAGCGGGTCGAACACAAGCTCCGGTCGCGAGAAGAAACGTCGTCATATGCGATTGAGAACGCAACGACAAGGAGGTTGGGATATGAGCAAACCGAAAGGTAATCTTGTTTACGACCATTTGCAGGAAGTTTAGTTAACTTCCATTATTGAGATTAAGGCAGTTGTTATATTGTTGTCTTGCTGTTGTTGTTCTTGTTGCTGTACTTGTTGCTGTTACTGTTATTTTGCGTGGTGGTAGTTGGTATTAGGATTAGTTCAGGTTGTTACGTAGAGATGCTTTCTCGTTGTGCGACCATCTGCCGATGTTTAGCCGCTGTTTCTGAGTTCGCAGTGCGTTGTTTCTCGCATTCGTCGTTCGTAAGTACCAATGACGTGGTTGTGCTACTTCTCGGCCTTGAACTCATTTAGATTTGGTGTCAACTTCGTCAGTGAAATATTATATTGAATCTCTATCATTATTATTAGTATTGTTATTATTATTATTAGTAGTAGTAGTAGTAGTAATAGTAGTAGTAGTAGTAGTAGTAGTAGTAGTAGTAGTAGTAGTAGTAGTAGTAGTA
>QQSS02198232.1:0-12392 GCA_003687565.2 Craspedacusta sowerbii
CCCCTTATCACATCATTAATCAGCTTGACGTATGAGTCGGACGCATTTGGGCAGCCGGACGCATTCGGGATCCAACATCGTCCAAGATAGCACACTAAAAACTTGTTCGTCAGCGTTACCGATGTTCATGTGACCAATTATAGGCCCGCTGCTTGCCATTATATCGTGTCCGTATATGAGCACGGTTGAAATCGATATTATTTCTGCCGGCCACCTATTGTCTCCCTTGTCTTTTTTATGGCGATGGATGGGTTCTCCGCAAGTATTGGGCCTGTAATGACTGTATGCTTGGCGAACACTAAGTTGAAGGCAAAGTACAAGGGGTCTCTACCACTTCCACCGCTGTTGTCTTGCAATTTCTTTTCCGCTAGGGAAGGCAAGAGTTGCTCTAAAACAAGAAGTGGTTTAGGTCCCCTTTTTTGCAATGATTTTCTGCGGTGTGCTGCAAGGTGCCGATCATGAACGATGATGGACATAGCTGAAAGACCAGTTGATAGGCGAGTTGATGTTGATTAATTCCGATAGGTTCTGCTTTCCACCTAGCCAACGGCGTCATCTTCGCAGCGAGAGTAAGCGCGCGCTCATTTTGGTCACTCTTTAAAAAAAAGTGCAAGTTTAAAAGTGAATGCTTTGTATTCTTGAGATGACACGCTGCGTACTTGTTCTCTTTTCTAAGCGGATGACGAAATTGCCAGCTCGTTTTGAGTTCTTTTGTTTTTTAATTGTTAACAAATGGGATGCCGAGTGATTAAAAGCTGCTGTAGGGTGGTGTCCCTGCGTTATAACGTGTTGTTGTGAAGCGACTCCTGCTTTTCTGCCAATCGAGCTGTGCGGTGACTTGTTTGTGAAGAGCCCGGATTATTCCAGGATGCGCAGTCCATCGATCGCCAGTGACATAAAATGTCGGGGGTTGTTGGGTGGGCCTCTCAAGAGGTCGAGATCTCCGTACGTGCTTACCAGAAAAGGCTCGGGCGACTGGTCGAAGCTCTGATCATTCCGATGCTGTCACGACGCTATGACGAGATTCCAGGAGACCCTTCTTGAAAGCAGTTTTGACAGAAAATCTAGTCGTACAAGTGTTTTGATCAGGTCTTCACTATGAGATGAGCCAAACAGGTAAGCCGAAAAATAGTCACACCCTGCTTGCCTACCGACCACAGCGTTGAGACTCTTCATTGTTGGTCTGTGAAACAGCTGACTAGTAGGATTGATATGAACGCTCTTGAAATGGAACTGCAAAATTTGAGCGTCGAATGTGGAAGATGCAAAGTTGTAATCGGCGAGCGACAGTGAATACAATTGAGAATTGATTTCTAACAAAGCTGTAAAGTTTGGTGTGGCCTAGAGCAGCGAATAGCGCACAGTGATTATCACACGAGCGCATATATTTTGAAATCGGCCAAGTTAAGAAATTCACCAGTACCTCCATCCCCCCCAACGCCGGACGCGTTTCGCACTATGTGGGGCTCATCAGTGACGTGCATGGGAACCGAATCCGGGTCGCCGGAGTGGAAAGCACAGCACTGACCACGAGAGCTGCGTGAGCTGGTGAAACGCGTCTGGCGTTGGGGGAATGGAGGAACTGCTGAATTTCTTAACTTGGCCGATTTCTAACATAATTTTAAAAATAAATCTTGCCGTGGATTTACACTAATCATTACGTGTCATTTGTATAAAGCTAAGTCGTTAACATTCCTTTCATGTGGTTTGGTTTTCAGGCTCGTGATCTCGGCTTGTGCGCTCCGTTCCCATTCTCCGTTGCAACAACAACAACAGCAACAATTTATATTTCTCCCGAAAAGCTTGCCGAAATATACCTTGTACACAATAATTATTTAAGGTCGCTAAATGGGGCGGAGGGCTCTTCTTAGCAGAGCTAATGAGTAGAAGATCCCCCCTAACACTTCATTACGTGTAGATGCAAACGCAATCGTAGCTTAAAATATAAAATCTTACAAAAAAAGCTAGCGTTTTCAGCAAGCATGGGTCAAGCAGTTGGAAGTTGTAGCAGGTAGTTATATTACGAGAGCTTTGTAACATTTTAAGCTCTAGTATTTAGCGGTTAGGAGAGCATGTAGCTGTCTTTTGAATGGCGCCTTACTAGCCTTGAGATCTATTTCTAAGTCTATCAAGCTGTTGAGGATTTTAGGACCAACAAACTTTAAGGATCTATCCCCATATCCCGCGGCATGGCAAGTCTACCCTACTGCTGCTCCTCTAAACTCTAGACGATGTTTTCGTCCCTTTTTTTAAACTTTGACCTGGCGTATCCGTATTTGAATGGAGCGCTTTGTTTTCTGCGGGCGTATTCAAAGAGAGTTGCTATGCGCTTGCCATATTTGCTACTGTCTGGGCAACTGGGCATTATTCTCAAATCAAACGTGACGCACATCGTACCCATTGATATTGTGAGGTCACTTCACCAACAGTTACCAGCGTCGCCCATTCATGTTTTTTTTTAAATGCCAGCCGTTCTCGCCTTTAACAAGGTAGTTGCTGCCAAATAGGCAGCCATCGTTAAGATAAAGGCAGTCTATAACAATCTTGTTATCTTGGCGATGTCGTTAGGAGGGTTTGTTTAGCGGGTGTTGTGGGGAATTGTTGGATGCATAATGGTAGGAAAGTGGTATGGAACCATGGTTGGCTGGTTTTAAGATATGTTGAATGCTGGACTCGGCATGGGATCAATTATACGGTCATTGGAGGTAATGGCGATGTGCGCTGTGCAGGTTTGTTAGGAAAGTGTTAAGCGTTGTCTCGTTTGTTTGACAAGTGTTATGGATGTGAAGTTCTTTGCACATATCTTATTAGATATTTACGAATGTACTTGAGTTGTTTAAACTTTTTGGAACATAGTAGAAATCAAGCTTGCCTTCTCGAATTTTTTTTCCTTTGAAGGACGTCATCACTCGAGGCATTTATCAAAACCGTGTGCACGCGTGTATGGTATAGGATAATGCATAAGCAAATCGGTAAATATGTACTTTTTTGAAGGGGCGAGTTTGTCTGATTTCCATTTGTGTGCGGATTGTAATTCCAAACTACCTTACTAGGCATGACACCGGAAAGAGCATGCTTTGGTTAAACTATGTTGTTTATTTTCTGTTAACGTCTTTATTTTATCGAATCTGAGGAATAGCCATGCAAAACTATTATCAAGGCTTCCTATAACTTGGTGTTATCGTTCGATGTTATTAGCAACGCGGTGCTTCTTGCCATTTCGCGATCAAATCCATTCATCTTGCTTAAATCTCATAATGTTTTTGGATGGCCGAAAGTGCGAGAATATTCTACTTGACTTTATGAACTGATGGTCACTGTTTCTTTGATCCTAAGACTGCTTAGTGGTGTTACTCAAGTGAAAGCTAGTCGTGATCTTGTTTGCAATGTATTTTAACTGGGAAAACAGCTCATGTAGATTATTACTGGCTTTGAAACAGCTGGCTTTGCTCAGAGTTGTATGAACTTGCCCCTGCCGCAAGTAGTCTTTGTCAGCTTAACGGTTTTTTGTTAAGCGCTTAAGACATTTGAAGACTTTTTGCACGTGTATCTTCCCGGTTATTAGTTGTTAATGTTGCAGCTTGGTGGCAGTATGGGTCCTGCGATACATTTGCAAGCCAGAATCATGGTGCCCGGAATAGCAGTATGTAATTCAATTTTTGTTTCGGCGATTTATTAGCTAAAATGAAGTGTTGTCTGTTTTTTTGTTATGCATACGAAGCTCAGGCAGCAGGTGTGTGCCTTCTTTTCATGAAAACAGAAACTTTAAGAAGGCTTGATTCGACCATACCTGTCAAGGTTACTGTGCTTTTGCGGCAAAATAAGCTTTAAAATCTGCATTTGTGTGAGAATGCATCCGTAGTAGGGGCATGTATGACCCAGTTTGCATCTAAAAAATGTTATTTATATAACCAGAATTGTTTACAAGGAATTTTTTTTTTTAAAAACGGAATGGTTTGAAGTTATGTGCGCTGAGAAAGGGTTTGCGAGTCGCGCGTGGTGCGCCATAACCCTGAAAACAGTTTTGTGTATGATTAATAAGCTAACCAGGTTTTGTTGTTCACATGCCGTTTCACCTTGCTATGCAGCTGTCTCTGTAGAATGGCGTTTGGTGATAATGGTTCATTTCAATTACGTTTCATTTCACACCTTTGTTGAGCTTCTGGCATGTGGTCAAGCTCGATTAGATCCGGGTGGTGCTCCCTGAACTAATAGCTCATTTCTGATCTCATTGTTTTGTTCATAAATTTTTTTAAAAGTTATTGTGCAGGAGATTCAATCTATGCCATGTCATCCAATATCTAGTTCTATACCATTATGTTGTACGTGGCGCTTAAGTTTAATTTTCTTTTTGTTCATTTTGTTGATACGTAGCTACTTAGATTTTATCTGGTTCCCTGCTGGGTCTGCCTACTTAGTTTTTCAGGAGTGAAGTTTTACTTAATTGTTATTCTACGTTTTGCAAGCCCCTTCTGTGTTGAACATACATTTTCATAGCTTCTTTCAGAGAAAGTTTCTTTACATTATGCCAATTTCGAGTAAGACTTGGCACTGCCCTAAGTTGCTTCTGTTACATGCACTCTGTAGTGGTAACTGTTGTTTTGTTATTGCTATCTGAACCTGTCTGCAGAAATAACCGCATAGACCTGAATGTCCATGCAAACTAGAACTGTACATAGTAGCGCGCTGCCTTGCATCATATTGACTGCATCCCAATAGTAATTGTTCCTTGTTGTATCATCCGTATGCCTTAAAAATCTGAAATTTGACGTGCCAGTTGGATTCATTTGGTGTGCATGATAGTTGCGGGAAGCCACTCTATACGGTAGGCCAGTACGCTAGAGTTACGTGCGTCGTTGGTTGCCGAACACTAAACTGGTAGAGCGACGATCTTTGCTTGGTTCCTGAACACCTTCTTACACAAAGGAGTTTTTGAACATTTGCGGTATACATTAAGGTATAAAAAGCGCACGCAATTCTCTGCATGTGTTAATTTGTTTAGTTATGGAGCATCGTGTATTATTCCTAGGTTCTGACCATGACCCAGCAAGACAATCTGGATGCGGACCTCAGCAGGGCTAAAATGACAGTTCAAGTCGAAGGCGATGTTTCACCTGACTCGTGCATTTCATGCCAGTCCTGTCAAGACAATAATCAGAATGCAGTCACAGAACCGTGCATGACAGAAATTGTTCATTCGGATTGCGGTCTAAATTGTGATTGCAAGTTGAACAACTCGTTTGAAAAGCAGGATAAGGCTCGGACTCCGAATTCTAGTTTAAAGATATCTATGAGCTACTCAAAACTTAAAAAGCAGAAGCAGAAAATTCGGCGCGACAAAGAGAAGAAGGACAAGAGTAAAGCTTTTGGCACTCAGCTAGATGACGTTATACCGGCAGGAGCTCCACAAGGAAGTTGGTTACTGAGACTTTTCGAATCAAGACTGTTCAGTATGCCCATTGCTATTTCGTATTTGTTTAACTCGAAAGAAAGCGGTGTCCTGGCTTATTTGGGCAATCGCCTTTTTGTAAGTGATTTTTTCTGCTGGTTTGCTGCAATAGTTATTTGAAGTCATGTGTTCGTGCTTGTTTGGGAATATACGATGTAATGCTAATAGTTCAGCATTTAGCTAGTCCTCGTTTGAAGTTCTATGTCGCTGTCAGCATGAAAAGAAAGGCACGCAATTAATGTATGGTGATCCGTATTATAAACTTCAAAAGTTCTCGCGTATGGTGGAAGTCTACGAATCATCTACACATAAAAAATAAAAAAATGATTATGTGGGCTGCAGTTTGTGTGTACTGGAGCTTTTTAATTCTAGCCATGAGATTTATGTGCCAATGCGAAGCTACTGTTTAAACTATGGGATGATTTGTTTAGAGTTTTCCTGATCAAGATGTCGATGCGTTCTTACCTGAGCTCATGTAAGCGTTTTGCTGGAGTGTTGCGTGCATTTGATATCATTTTCTACCACTCCTTCCAGTTTGGCCATCCTTAGGAAGTTTATCATTTCCTAGAAGTTCTTTTATGGGCTAGAATTTGTAAATATTAGAATTTTATGTTAATGTTACTATTTCATGGTTGCGTTAAGTGGTGCCTAAAGGGTCTTGCAATCATAAACATGGCGTGAAGGGCAAGGCTTGTCAAGTATGCTCGCTTTGTTTCCTATTTTTCTCTTAGCAACATGTACTTACACATGCCAGATGTATCCGAGGTCATTTTCCCATACTTGCTGCTCAGAGCAAAGAACAACACTGTATTTGCGTTGTGCGCAACGTGGATTCTCGCTGCTGAGCTTTCTGCTGGTCAGCTCGAATCTCAGGAATTCAAGCGAGGAAAAAAGTTGGCTGACCTTGTGCGGCACGAGCAAAGCAAAGTTGAAAGGTTAGTGTGCATTAAATCCTTTTTTTTTTGGTCTTTTTTTGTTGGTGCCTCCACAAGGTATCGTAATCAGAGGCTTACCGGATTTCCTAAAAGCCTGCAGTCAACCACACAAGTATCCATGCAGGCAATGCGATTTGTTCTCTACCAATACAATCCTCAGTAGCGGTTTGCTGTGCCGGGTTCAGGGCTTTTTATCCTAGAATGTGACGCTCCGAGCGCAGAGAACGGAGTACACCATTTGTATTTATAAATATTTAGTTTTCTTTATTGCTGCAGATCCAGGCTCTAATTTATGATTTAAATCGTTCATAGGATGCAGGATAAGAATTGAGAAAGGAAATCCAGTCGTTTAACTAGAAGGGCCTGGTTTTCTAGTTAAAAATGAATGGGATGTGCATCGGAATGAACCACGGCTATTCCTTGTTCTTTTGTCTTGTTTTCCAAAAGTTCTCCATTGAGCATGAATTAAGATCAACAATATCCATGCTTCGATAAGTATTCCGACTGCTTTACCCGTTCACTTGCTCAAGTTTTCATATTTGTTGTGGTAATAAGCTTATTCGACAATTACTTTTCAGGACATTAGACTTACGAGTGTAGGATGTATTTAAAGTTTAATAGCTTACTTATCTAAATGTTTAGTGAAATTTTTTTGTAGTGTCAAATTCCTTGCGTCAAGCAAGTATGTTCTTCCCTTGTGTTTTTCAGGCCTGCTGGGCTTCCCCAAACCCATGCCAAGAAAACCCACCAAAGGTCAAGGTCGGAAGTGACGGTGGGATCAAGCTGGCAGAAAGCCGTTAGCGCCCCAGACTTTGGATCGTCATCGCAAAGCCACTCTACGGATAATATTGACACGACAAATCTGAAGCATGGTCTTGCTTTTGGGAAATGCCCACAGCATTTACTGACCGGCTCTCCGACATTCAATAGCGCGCTCACATCGTTTTCAAGTAGCCTTAAGGATTTAGCCGAGAAAAGCGACGCAGTGTCATGCTGTTGCTGGGAGGTTTGTTGCAGTTGATGACCTCGCTATCCATCAAAGAATTGAATAAGTTTATTGAAAACTCTTATTCCTTTTCTTTTTCACTTCGCATATTTTTCATTGACTTAGAGTTTATAACTTGTCCGTGCTAAATTTTACTTGATCTTGTATGTTTGCTTGACTTTACATAGGTTCCGTTGTTTGTCGCTGAACAAGAGTTCATACGTACGCTCCAAGCTATCGGTCACAGGCTTCGTGAGTTGCCTACAAAGCCTTTGCGAGGTAGGCTGCCGTAATGGTGTTGCATAGATTGCTGGTGATATATTCAGTGAGCTTGTAATATATTTATATAATAGGATTTATTATAATAAATCCTATTATAATTGTTTAACGGAAACAAGGAGTGTCAAAAGTTTTTCTTTGAGAAAATATTGTAGCATTTGATCTTGCTCCATCGCTCCAAAGATGTTTTTGTTTTTATTTTTTCCTTTGCTTTATTTTCTTAATTTTTTTAAAAAGGAATTGCATCACCTTGTGGCGCTTCCATTTAATTTTGAAAGAACTCTTTTTCGCCATTAATCAGTTTTTTTCGTTTCCAATAGTGAACAAGTTGCGTTATCGCAGTTTCTATTTTCTTTCTCAGAGATATTATTGCGTCTCACCCTATCCATCTCGTCCTATCCATCTCATCACACCTTATCTCTCATTATCAGCGCTATGCAATTTTCGTCTGTTTGAATGCTTTGATACATTCCGAAAGTCTTCCGGCAAATTTTTCTTGCGTGATAGCATTGGTCCATGCAAAGTCGTTACCAAGCTGCCTTTGGTAGACCAGCTATGTAAGCTGCTGTCTCTGTGCGTTCCTTATTGTGTGATTTGTTCGTTTAGCTCAGCGACTTGCTGCAGAGCTGTCACTTCTCAACCTGAATCTTCCTTCGAAAGTGTTTGTTCCGTTTGACGACCTGTTCCCTCATCATATTGTTCGTGTTCCCCACCATGCAGCCGTGGTGCTCAACTCCAAGGACAAGGTTTGTGTGCTGCGCGATGGGCGTGGCGTTGAATGTGCTACCTGCTTTATTGAGAAACACGTCAGGCAAGTGCAATGCGAAATTATTTTTCAGTCGTTTTTCCTTGGCGTAACTCGTCCGGGCAATTAAAAAAGCTTATGACGAGTTGATGTGGCTTCGGCAATGGCAGATTTCTTGACTTTCTGTTCATTGAACGTTGATTTAAGGCTCCATACATCATATACATTGAAGTGTTGGAGCATGATCCAATGATTGATGCAGAGCTACAGCGGCAATCGCACGAGAAGATGTTGGCGGACCATTACAAATTGTTGCACGAAAATTCTAGTCGAGGTGATGGCAATGTTGTAGATGGGTTAGTATTTTGAGAATTCTATAGCCAGTATTGACCCCTTGCCAATTTCTTCGCATTTCCAACGCAGTTTTATGATCTATTATGTGTCCGCATGCGTGAGATACGCATGTATATATCCATATGTACCGTTTTTCTTTCATCTACCAAGAGGATCCAATGCTCCATCTTGGTCAGCCTTCTGCGTTTGCACGATCCCTTAAAATGTAAGCTTCTTCAAGCTGCATGGAACTCTGTCTGTAATCAGCCAAGTTAACCCCTCTTCCTCTTAAATTTTTCGCACCTTAAGAATTAACCCAAGCGCGGAATTTAGGCACGCCCTGGTATCTATGCGTTGGCCTTCCTGCAGAGAATTGACAAGCATCTCGGCTAAAAATCATCTGCAGAGACCATTCCCACAAGCAGATATAGTATTTTTTTCGTAAAATATGATGGACTTTAAAGAAATGGTTTGTGCCAAGTACCTCGTAAAAAAGAATAAATCCAACTTTATTTTTTGGTTGGCTTGCCTCTTTTGTTTTTTGTTTTTTTACGAGTTGCACTTGCTTGAGGAGTCTGTTTGTAGATGCGACATTATTGCGATGCTTCGCGAATACATGAAAGAGTGAGTTGTCTAGTTGGAATGTACCTCCATACGAACGTAAACATCAGACGTTCGCCATCGACAGCATCAGAACGAATCATCGTTTGCCTCAGCTTTCAGGCTGCACAGACCTTCGTAGCTTTGGCGTCGCTTAATCATCCGCATTTTAAAGAGCTTTGCTTGGCAATCCATTTAGAGCACCAAGCAAAAGAAATATTGCAAGCTTTCTGCCACTGGAAAGTCAAATGCAAAAAATCCCGCTGGTTCTCGCAACAAATCAAGTGACCATTTTCAGTTAAAATTTCAGCCGCAAAGTTTGAGATGATAATCCTCGACTTAAATTAGCGAAGACCATGATTTACGGGGAGTTTTTTTTTTTGGCGACAGGCATTGCATTGCTGAAATCATTGAAGTACTGAAAGCGCTGGAATGGCAGTTCTTGATCATAGCGTAACGGGAATTCGGCGATGCAAATTCCTCGAGGAAGTGTAACTGCGCATGTTAGGTCCTCTTGTGTTATTGATGTGATGTGTGTGTTATGTTATGGAGTATTTGCTTATGCGATGTCTGCTTATTTACCTGCTTTTCAAATTTTGAGGCATGTTTTTTAATGAAGGATGTGATGCGCTTATTGATTGATGATTTAGGGCTTCTGTGGGGCTGCTGGCGCTTTCTCATGACCAGAACATCTCTTCCAGTGACGGAAGTGAGCAGGAGTGTTCGGCTTCGGTGAGTTTCGGTCTCGGCGTAGCTGCGCATGTACACAGCCAAGATTCCTTTGTTGTCATGCGTCCTGCGACGACCTTCTCTTAATTCGCTCTTGACTTTGCTTTTTATGTGTCTTCATAAAATGCAAGGGATCTGAAAGTGTTGAGGAATCTGAGTTTCAATATTATTTCAAATTCTTTCATTTTCTTAATTCCGTTGTTTCTGGTTTATTATTATTTTGAAACAAGGCGCTGTGTCTAATTATGTGATAGTCATTTATGCTCGCAGCTGCGGCTTCTGTTGGCATCCTCTATAACCCGCCTGCATGGCGTGGCAGAAGTTAGTGTAAGCAAGCTTCGTGGTACGAAGAAAAGTTTTTACTCTCTCGATCGACGCCTAAAGCTGCTGATATGCCTTGGTGTGTCTGTTTTCTGGCAGTCGCCGTTGATGCATCCTAAATACTAAAATGCTTATGAATGGCTCGCTGGGAGTTTAAATGGGTGGTGTGTATAGTTCATTGCCAGTGGCACCTCAAATCCATGCAACTTGTTAAGCGATGGAGAACTGCTGACCTAACTACGAATTAAAGAGCGAGTATATGTGAAGTTTAATAAAGGCATCAAGATTTTGGAGCCCTCGTCTTTCCTTTATTAAACAGACTGGGACTGGAGGTGGTGACGACTTGAGCGAAGATTCCCGATCAACCGCAGCTGGCAGCGACCTGCGATTGGACGAAAACGACAAGGTATACCGCCACACTTGCCACCCCTACTGTCTTATTTTGTTGATAAGTATGGCGTAATACAAAGTGTTTGTCATGTTCTGTTCCTTGGAAGTGTTCAAAATTACCCTGATATTTCTGCGCACTTTTTTGTCGGAAGTAGTTTGCTTGCACTCCATAAATAACCGTTTTTATGGTTTGACTTAAGAGCGCTGCATCATGACTGCCTGGTCGATTTTCATTGCTGAAATTATTTTTTCATTTGCAGGAACGTTTCTTCTCTGCTGTGGACATACGAAAGCGCCTTTCTGAGAACTTAGCTGCACCAAAAGCTCTTTTTATGGTTCGTGATCCTGACGACCCTTCCGGTGAGCGCGATATTTCGCTGTTCCCGCTTGTGCTCCTCATTGCTGTCGTCGTGACGTTTTTCTCCCGAGCCTCTTGATTGTGCAGAGTTACGGATCGTGAGTGTCGTTCATTGTAGCTTTACCGCTTCAATTTCGCAGCATCATGATCAGGCTCGGCTTATGTAGTGAACTTTTCTTGTTTGAAATAAGCCGTTTCATTTTGAAAGTAGCAGTTAATTACATTCGAACGATCGCTCTTGTTTCTATACATTTTTTAAATTGTATTTACTTGCGCCATTGAGGCATATAACGATTTTTGTTTTTATGTCTTCCGCAATCATGGCATCCAGACCAGATTATAACGCCAAAGATTTGGTAGCTTTTAGCAAGCATTAAAGTTTTTTTTTTCTTGCAGCTGCTGCTTTGAAGGAACCGTGGCAGGAAAAGGTTCAGCGGATTCGCCAAATGTCACCGTATGGATACCTACCCAACTGGCGTCTGGTGCCTGCTATCGTCAAAACGGGAGATGACCTCCGCCAGGAGGCACTTGCCTATCAGCTGCTTCGACAGTTCCAGGTGTTCTTTCGCTGCAATTCGTTTTTATGTGTTCGCTGAAATTCCTTTATGTTTTCAATCGTGAAATCCAGTGTCTGGTATAAGGGTTGTATAAAATTGGCTTATTGAATGATTGAATCGATGATTTTTTTTTCCAAGTAATGTTAGTCGGGAAAAAGTACTATTGTTTTATTTTATTATTTTTTTTTTGCGTTTGCGTTGATACTGGTTATAGATGCGTCTGTGTGGCGAAAAGCAGTTCTCGTTCGAAACCTTAATATTGCTCGCGTTATTTTCTTGTAGCATATATTCAGTCAAGAGCGAGTTCCACTTTGGGTCAGACCGTAAGTGTGGCTTTGTTCTCATCTGCTCTCAAGTCGCATTTGGGACATCATGCAAGGTTTTGCGTCCGTGGTGGGTCCTGCCAGTTGTTCGCAATTGATTATGAGACGGCGCACTCTGGATAATATATCTATGTATATATGTGTGTGGGGTGTGTGTGTGTTTGCTCGTATTAAATAATGTATATTATATATAATATATGCGCTCGTGTGATATGAGCCTCACTGTGCGATCTTCGGTGCTCTAGGCCTCGCCTAACTTTGCTTCTGAATTTGTTAGTTAGCAAGTCATAATGTCGTGCAGCTCTCACCAGTTCATGTATGTATGTATGTATGTATGTATGTATGTATGTATGTATGTATGTATGTATGTATGTATGTATGTATGTAT
>QQSS02198243.1:0-12389 GCA_003687565.2 Craspedacusta sowerbii
TATCTATCTATCTATCTATCTATCTATCTATCTATCTATCTATCTGTCTGTCTGTCTATCTATCTATCTATCTATCTGTCTGTCTGGCTGGCTGGCTGGCTATCAATCTAATAAGTTTGCATTGACGCAATAGATCTTATGCGGAAATGTTTTCCACTCCAGATGTATCAGATGACGGAATTCGCGATGTGTTTGAACGAGCTGCTCGCGGAACACAAAGGGCTGGTTGGTTCTTTTTTTTTTTTTTTTTTTTTATTTATTTTTTTTTTTTTTACTGTTTGCAAATTGCAACCAACTAATGTCGATCAGATGCGCGGACTGGCGGACATGCTGATGGTCAGACTCGTACGTCTAGCTAGTGACGTCCGTTTAGGCTGCCGGACAGGCAGACTGATCGACGAGCCTGCTAGTTCGCGTGCTGGGAGCTTCGCAACATGTTCCTTTGAAGATATCTTGCATGGTTGCTTACGTTGATCGCCCTTTTATTGATTGATCGTACCCCTTACGCTGAATTTGGGAGTTTTTATCGACTCACTATATACTACTCGTTATTGTTCGCTCGTGGAAGTAACTGTTGCCGTTTTTGTACGGTCGTGGCAGGAGCTTTCGTCGCTTTTGTTCGGTGGTGTTTTTTATTTGTCGTGATAAACTTTTCGGTTGTCTTAGTAGCTGTCGTGTTTTTTTTTTTTGTTTTTGTTCAGTGGTGTTAGTAGCTGTCATCGTTTTTGTTCGGTCGTGTTAGCAGCTTTCGTCGCTTTTGGTCGGTGGTGCTAGTAGCTGTCGTCATCGATTTTCAGATTGCGCCAACTGATAGCAGGTATCGTCCTGATATACGAGCGCTCGAGAACGGAGACATCGGTAAGGATTTTTTATTAGCATAATTAGCGTGTTCGTTCAATAAATTAGTATAATTTAGCATCAAGCCCCGGTCCAAGAGATCAGTTACTACGTTGTTGAAGATTTGTTAGTGATCCAGAAGTTACGGTGGAAAATAAGGGCCTTTCTTATTTTCCAGAATTGGCTGCAAGCGAGAAGCTCCGACTAGAGGAGAAACAGAGGGCTGTGCGTAGAGAGATGCAGGCTGCCAACCAACTCTGGGAGGCAAGGTGGGGCGGTTAATGCCAGTAAGCTAATTTGGACCATCTTCGGCAGAAGCCGCTTCTAACATCGTGATGCCTTATCTGCTCCTATGCCTTAATCGTCTGTGCGAAAACATGTCGTCTTTTCACCAATGGCCTTGGGCTATCCTGTATTTCTGACCGTTCTGTATTTTGTAGGTGGTTCAGGTTGGAAGAACACGAGCATCTGCGCTCCAAGGAGTGGGTATACAACGGAGAATACTTTAAGCGGGACTTCACGCGCTGCCCAGATATTTATTAGGCTTTTATTATTACGGCAGAATATTATTTGACTGTGTTTCCTCGAAAGTCGTGCTTGAAGCATCGTTATTTTCGAAGATTCGGACGCGCATCTTACCTGTAGACTTCTTCGGAGGGGTGAAGGGGGGCGGGGTTACTCGCACCAACCGAGTGTGCTTAAATAGGTGTTGCTCCAGTGCAAAATTTAAATCTTTTCTGTCAAAATCGATCTTTCGTGTAGGCTTCGAGTTGACTTTGAAACCCGGAATCTCTCGGGAGGCCCGAATTTTTCTTGCTAGGGATACTTGGTTTCCTTGGGCTTGTCTAGGCTGAGTAGACCTGTAAATTGTTCTGATTGTTTAATTGAATAACGGCAAGTGTAGGTGCGCAAGGTTAGGCTTTTGAAGACTTAATTTTTATTAGAGTTTGCCATATATAGGATTGCAAGCCAGGTAAGCAAACCACATTTGCTAACATTCCACTTCGGCGTTACCAGCCTAATGTGCGTTGCATGAAGCCTGCCCAATGAAATCTTTGTTTTTGTCTTTTTGTTGTTGTTGTTTTTTTATCCCTTTATAAAACCATGAGACACAATTTTGCTATTGTGCTTCCTCATTTTCCTTATTCTTTATTTTGAAATTGAATTTCTTTTAGTGTGGCTTATAGTCTCGTCAGGCAACTTGTTGATGTCATTGTTGTTGTTACTGTTTTCGTAAGTAATGTGTCCTTTGTGAACCGTTCTGTATTGTCGTATGTAGCTATCATTGCATGTGCACGACATATCTGTTAGGACTTAGAATTCGTAAATTTCGTCATAAGTACCAGAATCTGCTAGAAACTTTACGATCTTTTTTTTAAGTAGATTAATTGGATTACAATAGTTTTTTTTTAATGGTGATTGCTTCGTTTTGCTTGTGGTTCGTGAAATGTCCGTGCAAAGTTTAATTTGTAAGTTGCGAGTTAATTGTGTGACGTTAGTTGATCTTGTGCAAACGTTTTTTAACGTGTCTTACAATATATGATCATTCTAGAGCATGAACAAAACGCGCACCGCCTTTTGGCTGTTGTCTGCAGCAATAGCGCGCTATGTTCCAAGTCACATTATGAATTCGAAAACTTTTTTTACTCGTGCCTTCCATCGTTCCTGGAACAGAACGGAGCTTCTCCAGGTAAGACCTTCACGTATGGTCACCCGCGCTGCTCCGACCGGACACTTGACGGGAAGTCGGGAAGCCCGGGTGGCCACCATACCCGTTCAAGGGGTAATGAACGTCGATCCAAACCCTCGTAGCCATGTCTTACCATCTGCAGCAGTGAGCTATGAGATTTTAGAGGCTTAGCAGATATAATGGTGAATAAACAAATACAATAACGCTAAAACTAAGGTAATGCGGAATAAGCAAATACGATAGAAAACAGCACTCCAAGCATAATTGTTGTTATGATTCATAGCGGAGCGCTTGAAAACTGGTAGGAAAGTACTGGCTCGAGAAGAAGTCAATGAAGTCGTACTCCACCTTCTTTCCCTAATTTTAATCTCTCTTTCTTTGCGAATCAAGAGAACAACTTTTCTATCAATCTCTATCTCCGCTGGTGATAGGCTAGGATAGCTCTCGCTGCGGCCGACTTTGAAACCACGCAACTATTTCCAGATGCACGTTGAACTCACGAGGGTCGTGGCAACGTTACGGAAACCTTTCTCAACCGCTCTACTAATAGATTCCGAGGATCGCAATTAATGACGGATATAAAATTTAGGGTTACAAACATGGAGAATTCTACAAACACACACATGCTCCTTGGCCCCGTCTTTTCATACCAGCACACGAGTTCAGTATGTACGATACAAATACATTGTGAAGATACAACGTGGAGCAGTGTCCCATTGGCGACGGATGCTCAAGACCTACCCACCGAGCTGCCGATAGAACGACAACAAAAAAAAACGTAGCTTCGGAAAAACTCACTCCCAAGGAGATCCCAACCTCGACTAGACTATGCCAAGGGGCACAGCAACAAAAGAGCAACCCCTAACTAAACACCCAGACTCTTCCTTCAACTATTAGTTACGTTTCCAATCGCAGGTAAGCAAGAGCTACCTCCTGCTCTCTATCTTAAACGGCTGAAGCAGGAAGCCTGCACTGAAGAGGTAGCCACTTTGTCATAAAGACGCGCGGCTCGCCGTAATGTCAAAAGCGATACGGATCAAAGACTTTAATAACAACAGCGCTTTGAGTTATGTTCTGATAGCCATGGCTTACGTCCCAGAGCGACGATTTAAGCGAAAATATGCATGACTGAAGTACGTTATCCAACATCCTAATCAAACGTAGAGGCAAGTACAAGCTACACCTATAAAACCTAATGACCATCAAACATGTCAGATGTTTAAAAACAAATGCTTGCAAAGCAATAAACATGTATAACGAAAAACCAAAAAAGCCCGACAGACAAGAGATAATAAAAACAAAAACAAAACGGCAAACAATAACAAAAAGTTAACAAGAATGCGAATCCAAAAAGCCAAAGAAAGTCAGACGAGCAACATCAGCATAAATAACTTATGAAAACCAGCAGAGAAAAAATAACTACTTCAGCCCATTTACATATTCTAGACGAAAACGACTCACCGCTGAATCGTTAGCAAGGCAATATTTTTAGAAAAGAAAATTCATGTATTAAACTCAAAATTCAAAGCAACAAAAACGCAACGAACTAACAAACTTAAGACCACGAGGCAATGCAGCTTCTGGACGCAACCATACGCCACGACACACTTACACATACATGAAGCAAATTCCTAACGATGGTCACAGATGGAACACAGACGGCCCGCAGAATCAAAACAACACCCTTAAAACTTTCAAAAAGCCGACCCTTACCAAATAATAGTTGCCAGCCAGTCCTTAAGCGAGAATGACAATCCGTCAACACCGTCACCGTCAGCATAAGGCCGAGAGCCCGACAATAAAGCTTAAAGAACATGAGGTCCCTCTGCCATTCAATCAGCCGGACACTCTCAAACTGAAGGGCACAGGGGGCGATAGGGGGTAGACTCTGTCGATTATCAAGTAAACTCGATCAAGCGGTTAAGACACAGGAGAGGTAATAAAAAACAAAATCAAAACAATGATAACAAGACGACAAAAAATCGAATACACGTATACCGAGCACAGGCTAGCACCAAGTACATGAAAGTCACATAAGCAAGCGAGCTTCTCCAAGAACTATCCTGATAGATAGAACCCAACGCCATTCGCGTAAGAACAATCCTCGTCCATTCAAAAACTTTTCAAACGGCTACACTTCCTAGTCGTCCCAAGATCCTTTCAAGCATAATAATTCCTAATCAATATGCCACCAATCAATCAATCAATACTCCATCCAATCAATCAATATTCCATCGAATTCCATTCAATCCATCATAATCAAGTTCCTAATGATCCACGCTTCCAATCCTCATAAGCAAGCAAACACGCATGCGTCAGGACGCATTCTCCCAGCTCCACGGAGTCAGAGCCGGGAATCCGGGATCGCGTCCGAAATATTCTTCTCAGTTCTTATTTTTCTATCTTTTCATCTTCCGAATTCTTCTCCAGCTAACAACCACAACCGCAAACAAACATTGTAAACCCATAAAATCGGTATCAGCAAAGGAGATTTTTATATTACGAGTATGCAAAGATATCTTTTCGCAGTCTTCTATACACCCATCTCAAATCCTCAACTTCGTGATCTCGAAAAAACCAACAATACCAGCTCCTCAATCTCGTATTTATTTCGTGGCCTACGCACAATTCTTCCATTCGACTTCATAGTCCTTTAAACATATGCGCCAACCTTTCGCTTTCATCTGCGCTAGAAGAGATACTGCCTTTCAGTTAACTGAGGGCGCAACCTCTTGAACACCGATGGTCGCCTGAGAGCTGTCAATATCGGTCAACATGCAGGAAGCATACTGGAAGAACAACCTTTCCACAAATGACCGATCGCGAATGAACATGCCTTCGACAAAACCAATATGACCTCCATACTCGGTCAAAATCACGGCCAGGTTTGGGTTCTTGATTATAAGATCGATCGGCAGGGCTGAAATAAAACAGAAAAAATCTTTATTGACATCTAGTTCTGTATTCAATCACATGCATTCTGTATTCAAACACACATATACAAACGCGGACAAATAATGCGAAAATGTGACGATGCGAACCGGCCAGCGAAAACTTCCGGACGCACCGGAACCCACCTCCCTATCCCATTCGCACCTTCAACCCAAACTGCTAAAACAGAACTCAAAAATTCAAGACTCAAAACTCAAGACTCGAGACGTATTTTCC
Source organism: Craspedacusta sowerbii (assembly GCA_003687565.2). Lineage (NCBI taxonomy): Eukaryota > Metazoa > Cnidaria > Hydrozoa > Limnomedusae > Olindiidae > Craspedacusta > Craspedacusta sowerbii. The sequence goes on from QQSS02198243.1 coordinate 5,696, forward strand.
CAATAAATGCAATGAAAAGCTGTCAATATAATCTATCCACGATGTAAAGCTTACATCTCGTGAAACAAACAGAGGATGGAATATCATATATTAAAAGTCTCCATTTATATGAGAAGACATGAAAGCCATTATTGACAGATCAAAGGGAAACATGGCTGGACGGCCGAACCATGTTAAATTATCTGCACTTACTCCACAGGATGTACACTAGGGTTATAACTTTTTGACATTAAAAAAAAATTAATTTCCTGTGTCATAAATCGACGAACTTTTATTAGAAAACATCGAAAACATGTTCAATTCCTCTCGGTTGTAAAAAATGGTCACCCCACAATTCAAATAACGCTTCTTCTTTTATTTTATCTTGTTACTGCTACTAGTGATACGTTTGGCTTCATGCAAATCACTGAGAACTTTTATAGACTAGAAGTTTTTAGAACTTTAGAACATTTTGGAAAATAACAGAATATTTCAGAAAACTTTAGAACATTTTAGAACAATTTAAGACATTCGGGAACAACTTTGAATATTTTAGAACAATTTAAAATACCTTGAGACATTCTAGAACAATTTAGAACATTCTGAAATATTCTAGAACATTTTAGACTATATATAGCTGCTCATCTAATTTTATAGTTATTACATAATCAACAAATGGCGCGTACAAGCCTAGCGATAGTAGCATTCAGAAGAACAAGGATGTCGGGACCAATAATCTAGTAAAATTTGAAGACTCTCATGAAAGAAGGATGGCTCTTTAGAAGAATATTCACTGGCAGAAAAGTGCAGAATGCCTCTCCAAAAGCAAATTATCGGGCGCTACCATTTTTTTGGTCCAAAAATCAAAGGAAGAAAGGAGCGAATAGCAGAAATTTCCAAAGAAGTCACCAAATTGTGGAAGGATAAAATGAATTTTCCTCGGGTTAAGATAAACGTGTAAAGCGGGGAAGCTACGAACCCCTTGATGAAATTTTTGATATTATTTAAGTGGATGGAACATGGTTATCTTCCGAGGACAAGTGATTGTACCATCTCCACGTGGAAAGCAAAGGAACAGTGGAATACTCTACAGGCCAAACGGCCAGTAAAGAAACGATTCACCCTTCCAAAAGACAAAAACTTTCTAATGAGTCATCCAACTCATTATCTTACTATCCTGGTTTTAGTGATTCTGACTCCGAGGCTGACGTTAGTGCATATGAAAACAGTGAAGATGAGAGAACTCCTACACCAAGCAGAAAGCATCATAAAAGTAAAATTGCAGTCAACTTAGTGACCTCCACAAGAGTATCAACGAACAAAGCTGCTAACATATGCAAGCAATCGGCTCGTGAAGGCACTGACATCCCAACTCCATGTCAATCAGCTATTTACAAGTCAACAATCAAAGAGGCAATCAAGCAAAAGGAAGAAATGATTGAAAAGTTGCATATGGAAAGTTGGTCTTTACACTTTGATGGCAAGCACATCGACAGAATGGATTATCAAGTTGTCGCCCTTAAAAATGAAAGAAGAGAAATCGAATTGGATGTCCTTGGCTTGGTAGATGGCAGGGCTTTAACTATTGCTCAAGGAATTTTTAAAGTCCTCAATGAATTTCACCTATGGAATTCAATACAAATGATTGTTGCAGATACCACCAGCGTTAACACTGGAAAAAAGAATGGTGTTGTTGTAATATTGCAACGCATGTTCACAGAGAAACGCACCAACAAACCTCAGTTTATCAGTTGTCAACACCATGTATTAGATAGAATCCTCCGTTTCGTAACGGATGAAAAACAAAACACAATCGCCAAACATCGAATATCCATTTGTATCTCAACTGTTGAAGGAGTACGAACAACTGAAAACACAGTTTGATAACGGAACAAAAGTATTTCTCGAAACATCAGGCTGGAGAGATGATATGAAATTTTTGTTTCATCTCACTCGAGTGTTCCGATTTTTTTAGGAAAAGGGACATTTTCCATCGATCAGGTTTCAGAAAATATCCAACATCAGCAATGCGAGGTGGAACTCCAGAGCTATACTAGCGGTCCTGGCCTTCATTTTAATTCCTTCAACAAGGACACTTCTGCAGAGAGTATGTCGATTTATATCGTATGGCTGGGCAGACCATTGGTTTACAGACCAACTGTACAACGAAAACGACTTTAGTAACTTGGCTGAAATAATGAATCCATGCAAAAAGGCTTTAAGCTCTTTGAAAATTCACTGGAAGCGAGAGCCATCCATACTACAGATACCCAGAAGTAATCAATGCGCAGAGCGCGCAATCAAAGCAATGGAGGAAATTTATTCATCTTGCAAAAATAAAGACAACTTGCGTATTCGATTCCTTCTGCGCAACAAGCAAGATCAAGGTCAACGGTCTGAGTAATTGTTGGATTGAAAATTTATTGCATCACATGACAGTGACACGCTGAATACAATTGAATGCATAGTAGTAAATAATGTCAAAATCGATTTTTCAATGGCGCGGTGAACTTTTTTGAAAAGATATGCAAACAATAGTTAATTTCGCGCTTTTTATGTAAAAGTTCATCAAACTACAGTACAGCAGCATGGGGTTGATAAAATCCATAACCCTAACGTACACATACACGAATTATGACGACAAGGGCGAGATCTCCAGGGCAAGTCTCCGTGCCAACAACAAAGTCGGCTTCGATGAACACAACTGTAAGCTCTACGGCGGCGAATTGCATAGGTATAAATTCTAACCACTTACTCTCTTCACGGGGCGAATTCCAACGCTTTAATACCAAAGAAAATGTAGGTAGCGAAGAACACAACTTACTCTCTCCGGGAGCGAATGGATCGTCAGTGGAGTTGAGAAAGACCATCGGCACTTTGATATTCTCCAGCGGTTTCAACGAGATCGACGACTCGCGATAATAGTGGTCCAAATTCTCAAAGCCGAAACTCTTGGACGTGAAATGTTCATCAAACTCACGAATGGTGCGCGCCTGAAATAGAAGGAACGGAAGTCCATGAAAACAGGTAAAACCTGATTGATGATTCAGGTGACGTCAATCGCTAGTTTTCATGCAAAAAAAAAAACGTCTTCAGTGTGGGAAACATCTACTTCAGAGGTCAGTAAGCTTCATAAACAAGTCGTATTTCGCAGAGCAATATTTTCTTGGGAGGGGGGAGGGGTGTCACACTATGTTTCTTTGTAAACATTTATTTTGCCGGCAACCGAAGTGGAAGACCCACGGCCAAGACAGAAACAGAAACTATTACTTTCATCGCAGCAACTATCCAGAAGCACAAACGCGCACTTCCGTACTACCACCAAGAATACTACGTGCATATGGGAAACACGCACATCCGTTAACATCAAGAACGCTAGGTCAACATTCAAAAGCAGTGGAAACTTTCTAATATATCTCTCAGATAGCAAACTAAAAGATTAATGTAAGTTCTGCAGACGTCTTAAGCCGAACAGAACAACACGTTGGTTAATACAAGATAACAATAATATTTAATAAAAGAAGAACAGCTACTCAAGAGTGATCAGCATCAACGACAGACGTTAACCGCTTGCCAGTCATCAAGGACGTGAGAATGTTTACCTTCATCACGTCATCAAGCTTGAACGGCAGATCGTCTGTCTTCTCCTCAAACACGTGCAGATTGCTGAATGCAAATCACCAATTGCGTAAAAAACACAGCAAACACCTCCACCTATGCACATCACACAAAAAACATTCAGTCATTTAACACATCCGCAAAAACACATACACACAGAAACAAACAGAAACACACACACACACACACACACATATGCATACCCACACGAACACAAACATAAAAACAAAGACACACAAAAACACAAATGGATAGATTACCATAAACACAACAAGAGCGTTCGACAAACGCATCACATCCAACACCATAAATCCAGTAAACACATGACGATATGTACGCATAAGCGCTACAAGAAATATAACCATAGAAAAACTCAATCTCGAAAACACGCCGCAAAAACATGTTACTTCATATAAAACACTTCTAGATTGGCAGTAATAAGACATATTGCGGCCAAGTGCGCCATCGGCTGGACGCAGGTTATACATAAGATGCATCTCGCTGTATCGTGCGCGGGTGTGTAGGATTCCTGTCCACGTGGTCCAGTCATCGAGTCATGTTGATTCAGCGCGGGCTTCCCACTCAGCAATCACTCGAATCCGAGCATCCTTGGCCTCATAAGCAGAGTGAGATTCACCCTATCGAATCTCCATGAAAACGACGTCGCGTTTCGGTACTCACGTTTTGACGATGTTTTTCAAGTTATTCGCCAAAGGCCGATTGTAGAAGAGCCAGTTGAACGGCTTTTCCAGGGAGGCAGTCGATTTGAACGTGTCCATGGCTACAGAAACGCACATGGCGGCCACTACATTCGCGTCCGGACGGCCCACCCGGACAAAGTAGTTTGTCAGGTTGATGCTAGAACAGAAAGCACCTAGCATGGAACGAAAGCACGAGGCCGGCAAAAAATAAGTCCCGGGCTACAGAGCCAGAGCGACGGGCATCCGAAACGGACCGGACTGCACAGATTGTGACAAAGCCTGCCCAATAGTTTTGGTTTTGACAAGCTGCAGTAGCGCCTACTGGTCTTGCATCAATACGATTTTGGTTTTGAATAGCTGTGATAAAAATAACTGAACGATCTTGCTGATCTACTTTCCCTTGAAGATTTAACTCAAAGTAACCGGCCATGAGAAAGTATTGGGCGACCGGTCACATTTTCAGAAGCCGGCCCCTCTCCTGACCCGGGACGAAGTCAAAGAACAACTTACTTCCGAAGCAAGCGCTTCAGTCTGGAGACAACATGGCGGTTGTACAGACACCAGTTGAGCGGACGCTCAAGCGATTCAGTGGTTCCTCGGCTGTCCATTGGCATTGACACAGTCATCGCTGCCGCTATGTCTACGTCAGGTTTGCCAGCCTGACATAAGTAGTTTGTTAGCAAGACCCTAAAACGGCCAAACTCGCCTTCTGAATATGTAGCTCGTAATGAATTATGGTGTTCCGAAACAAAGCCTTACAGAAATATTTGCATAAGATGAATACGCCGATTTTTCGTGCAATTCCTAGGAAGTTCCGCACTTCGCAGCCCTAGCTTGACTGGTCATGAATTGCCCGGAGCACGGCCGTTCAGTCAAGAAGTTTCGATTAAAATATGCAATTGAGGAATAAAGCCCATGGAGAGCGTCACTATATACGTACAAATATTATTTAGATTGAACATAATAAACGATATAGTCATTATAACAGAAGTCCATGTAATATGTCCTTGTTTAACATATTATTTATAATATATAATAATAAATAATTATATATAATAATAATAATAATCTACTACATTTCTGTCATATGACATTTCTGTCTACAAAGTACATATACTTCTATGAAAAGTATTACTTTATTATAATATTTATTACGTTATTATTAACACACAAACTTGTTTACCACACGCAGTCGCGTAGGGCACCATGCAATCAGAAACATACGCAACTTTGCATCACTTTTGTCAGACAAGTAATCATTCGCGACGTTTAGTTGCTAAAGATCGGGCCTGAATCTTTGGAACCAATCATTCTCATCTTCCATCAGAGCTTTTCAACTGAAGCCCGTTTTATTTATTAAATAAATTTCTGGAGAACGAGTCTACGCAATAGTTGAAACCATCAGTTATGTAGCTCGTGCTTCGCAAATGAAAATGAGCTAGACATGTATTGGGCTTAGCCGCAAATAACAGAAACGCTACACCTAATCATTACGCTAATACAGAACAGTTAACAGTATAACAGTTAATTGGTGTTGGCACAATCTAGGCGTTAGTTTCTAGACGCTGGCAAGTGAATCAGATATCCCCGGTGGTAGACCAAGGGGTCGAGTGCCATCCGGGTGCTGGCAGCGAGGTTGTGTCAAGCGCGATGGATTTTACCGAGGATATCATCTCTGTATCCATATAGTAGCAAGCAAAGGCTGAATGGTTAACAAGCAACAAAATTTTGAAAACTAAAGGACTGCACCCCTACAAATGCGCACTTAGGTGGAACAAAATTGAACATGTAAAACCTTGCATGGCACGGCGCTAGTAGAGATACAGCGAGACATGTGTTCCATAATTGACCAAACCTTACCCTCCTAGCGAAACAGCGAATATGAAGAGTGGGCTATCCGGGAGGTCCTTCTTGATGTGACTCAACACGTGCTCCAAGTCATCAGCGTTGCACGCACAAAATGTCCGAGGTGTCTACAAAATGTATGCCACTTTAAGATGCCTGCACGAAGTTTGGTGCACTGTGTCGACTGGCAAAAGGATGGGCAGCTAGATGGTTTTACAAGCGGAAGGAGAACTGGATGGATGACTAAGCTAAAGAATAAATGGAATGATTGAATGATGGAATAATGGATGGATAAACGGATGGATAGATGGGCGGATGAATGGATGGAAGGATGGATGGATGGATGGATGAATGGATGAACGGATGGATGGATGGATGGATGGATTGATGGATGAATTGATGGATGGATGGATGGATGGATGGATAGATGCATGGATGGACGGACGGACGGACGGACGGATGGATGGACGGGTAGATGGATGAATGGATGGATGGATGGATGGATGGATGGATGGATGGATGGATGGATGGATGGATGGATGGATGGATGG
>QQSS02198254.1:0-12389 GCA_003687565.2 Craspedacusta sowerbii
TATATATATATATATATATATATATATATATATATATATATATATATATACTGGAACAGCTTGTGTGTCGCCTTATAAAATGTTTGAACTTCAATCATTTCATAGTTCTTTTGTAGTGAAGTTGAGATTGCTTGTAAAATTGTTGCAAATATCTATTCGTTTGAAAGTTTTGAAGAATTATAGTATTTTATTATGAACTTGTTCATAATGTTCCATCCATTATTGATCATGTTATTCATTCAAAGTTATTTAGATTTAGATTTAGATTTTGAAGTTTATTTTTCCACACTTTGACCCAAGGATTCCTCTTACTGGAGTTGATTGGAGACTCCAAAAGTCCCTTACTGTCCATACATCTATATTTTGTGATGATTGGCAAGACTCGTATGCTTTTCAAGCTAACTGCACCACAGTCCAACGATGTGGCTGTAGTCATGTCCGCAGCTTCCCTTCTGAGAGTCTTAAGTGGTCTGCTTTCGAACCAGTGGTTATGCAGAGTTTCCATGAAATTACTCCTCCATACCTTGTTTTATGTTCTGAAGGCACAGGTAGGGTCCAGTAGAAACTCGATATCGCTCAAACGTTCCAGAACATTCTAACGGATGTAGCACCGGCATCCGAGAGCGCACGTCTGTAAGAGCCACGTGATAACTAATATACTATTGTTTTCGCCGCTTAGGCACCAGACCAGAAGTTCAATTGCATAATTTATCAGGATTGATCACAATTCATCGCCTCAGGATGCGACTACGACAAAGACGTCACATATACACATTTAATGACAAGACATTATCATGATTATGACCAAGGTGATGCCGAAAATAACAATTGTAGATGTTACAAATTAGAAGATCGCAGTTAAGAACGAAAGGCATTAACTTCGATCTGATTTCGACAGATCCCGGATCTTGTGTCCCGCGAGTAGTTCAGTATTAAATGGATTAGCTCAAAATTAGTAAAATATCCGGGTTTTTTCTAGTGCACTTCGTTCTTGAAAGAATAGCATACTTTAAGCTAAAAAAAACTTGTTGTTCCTTCGTTCCATTTAAATTTTTTCGCAATCGAGATTCCTCATATGACCAAAGATAAACTCGAACTGCGACCAGGCGCAAAACTGAAGTTATGAATACTAAAAATAATTGTGAGAAAACGTCGGAAAAAGCCTGAAGATCTAGTCAAGGGGTTCTCTCGGCCGTCTGGAAAGGAAGCCCAGGTTGTCAGCCCAGGTATGCTTCTCAGAAATTCCCCTTCTGAGAAGTCATAATTCAGACTCGCACATGGAATTACGCTAAACTCCATTCCTCGGTTCAATAGCTCCATATGAAAACATATGCATCAACAAGTGCATGATGTATCGAACTTTTTAGTCTTGGCAACCCGATCAAAAAGGCACCCGAATCGCACGATTGGTTAGATATCCAGTGGTTATCTTCAAATAGCCAGAAGCGTTTGCAATGAAGGCTACGCGCGAATCAGATAGTGCGTCAATATGACGGCACTAACGAATGGCTGACCTTCGAGTAGAGAAGTGCATGGCATGCGGTATGTCATTCTCGCGACACAGGAAATTCTTTTGACGATCCTTCCGCAAGTATTCAGCGAGGCAGCTGCAAACGTGTACGATAGTGCTTTCTTGTATTTAAAAGCTCTGGTCGTGAACATCTAGCCCGATTTAACCGTGCGCACCATTACAATCTCATAACGCAGGCAGTAACATTCGGACCGTCACAGATCATGGTACCTCAGGTCGTACAACAGTAGATTACTCAACACCCACAGAGCGCGAAACAAACGCGTCAAGCTACGCGCACATTATGAATCACCCTGACTGATCTTCTTCTTCGAGGAGCTAGCAACGAGTCATTTGCATAGGAGCTTTTCATGATTCTTTCTACGGTTACTTTTCACTCGCGGTCATGCGACCCTGGCAACGTAAAACAAAATCACTTACGGGGAACGATATCGCGACAAGTTCACAAAATACCGTGGGCAAGAGCATGACATGACAACACCAAAGCTGCCTATTCCTATTCTGAAGCTTTTCACTCGACAATCACATTGGATTACACGAAGACAACTGGCTTGCCCTCTCCATTACACAAGCTCAGCCACCTAAAACGCTCCTCAAGCGAATGACTAAATAAATGAATGCCAAACCGACCATGCCTCGACAAGTTTCCGGAGCTGCTCGAAACATTTAAGAGAAAGAAGAGCAGCAGTCCTACCCAATTCCGCTCACAAGCAATAGAAAAACACAACAACAACACGAAGACTCATCCCTCAGATTTTAAATCCACGAACGAGCTTGACAGGCCTTCTCATCCACAAACAGCTGAGCGTAACTCAAACATAACAAAAGAAAGCACGTGCGCAAGTCACAGGATCACGATTGCCAACGAAGAAGAAACATCGACTAAACCCAAAAGCAGCCAAAAGCACATCAAAGCTCTCCACAAACGCATATTCTACATTCAACTGCTTCGGCCGGTGGACAGCATCACGCTGCTTTTCAGCAAGGCTCAGGCCAACAATCTTCACGAGGTACGAAGTTGATAATCTTAAAGAAAACCATAAGTTCAATTAAGAAACCCAACACGAAATGGTTATACGGATGCAGACATTCACAAACCATTCTACAGGAGCACTAGGAAAAAGAAATCAGGGCCAACAAACAACATGATTTAAGCTGACAAGAAACAAACGGGACAATGCCAACACAAACAAACGCAAGAATTCGTCAGAACAGAACGGTATATTTTCCACAACTGACATTAATTTCAAACGTTTAATTCAATTATAAAAACACAGGGCCGTAACATGAGCGCATAAATCAGATTAAATGATTTCTGAGCTTCTCCTAACTTACTGCGATTCAAGCCACACGTGATTTTCAGCCTCCGCTAACTGCTACGACAATACGGCAACCAGCTAGATCAACACACACACCAAGGATCGCCAAGCATTTAACAAGCACTTCGCTACAGGTCTAGCTGAGACCCTACCTCCGTTCTGCGTGATGTATCTCACCCAGGGAAGGGCTTGGTATCCACTCTTCTCGATGATCTTTAAATATCGAACCTGCACGGCGAATAGAAACATCATAGCGAACTTCGCACCAAATACGTTCAGTCTCATCAGGCATAACCGAAGAGAACAATTCATCAATCTGCAACAGGGTCAAACCAAGAGTAGTGTAGCGACAACAAAGAGTAGTATACAACAAAAAGCAGTGTAGCGGATAATCCGTGCTTTCGTCCATGCAACGGAGCATTGAAGAAAATAGAATTACTGCTCCCTGAAGCAACTATACCAAGTACCACACAAGAACAAGGTCGACGAAATGCTGGTAACAACAGCTAAGTAAATATGCCTCCCATAAATCTGATACTGATCTAGCAACTAGCCTGAATGCCAGAGACAGTAAAATACGGGATTTCAAACTTGACAGATATTGGAGGCTTGCCTTCCGACGTTTCTAAAATGACAAAAGCATGCAAGCAGCAATAGCGCGTCCTGTACAACAAAAATCTGTTAAGATGCGTAAAATCCCGCACCCATTGCGACATGCGAGTGTGTGGGCAATGAACGCCTAGCTCAAAACTAAACCAACACGATTTTTTTTACTTACTTTCAGAAATTCTAAGCAGGCGGCATTATAAGAAAAGAAACGTTGCACAAAGACCCACAACATTATACGAATGAAATCTCGCAAGAAGGCGACCGCATTACACAAAAACGAATACCCACGCGCAGCAGATAACGCACAGAAAGTGCACTTAAGTCGAGAATCTTCAGCATGCCTAAAAAGATGTTCACGGCAAATAAATTCAAATCAGGCTTCAAATCCCATACCCGCCTCCACACTGGGCAAGCCGAAGTGGGCTCGCATCAGGAACTCCTTGCCACCCTACAACCGGAAAGTAATGCCATTCCCAGGAAATGCAGCCAGCAATTAAGTTAGCAGATACTTTTTCTGAGCAACGACAGCGCTAACCTGGCTTACTGTAACTATTGAGTTTTCGCAACGATAAAACACGAACAACGCACAGATTCCATTATAATTAGAACGTAATAAAGGGCTTACCTGAAAAGACTTGATGTTCCAAAGGACAGCGTTTCTCTCCGGCGCATACTTCACAGTACCAATAGTCGTCTGCAAAGTACATAACGCAACACGAGTGATACACTCACCCAAGCTATCCAAGTTACCTGACGAAAAATTTGCTTACTTACGGCGTAAGCTACCATTTCAATTTCCAAACGAGAGCGGGCAGTTTTTGCTTCCAAAAGTTGCAGTGCAGAAAAAAATACCGCAAAAAAAAAAAAAAGGGCAATGCCAGTCACACTGAACGGCAAAAATAAAAGTACCCTACGTGAGTTCATCCTCATCAGTTGATTCTGACGAGCATGTGAACAGCCCCCCCTCCCACGCCCCCAAGGGGAGATCACCTGATCCTATGTTCATGGACGTCTATGAAAGCGTTTACGACATATCTTGCGAATTGTTAGACAGTTTACCTTGAATTTTGGTGAGTCGGCATCTTCGGGCACAGGAATAACGATTTCAACGTTATTTGCTGTAGACCGCTTCTTAAACTGGCTCTTGGCCTGAACAGAGCAACTGGATTACAGCATACACAAACCAATGCAGCTTACTTCTCAGGAGTAAAAAAAAAACACAACAATTAAGCAGGCTTTTCATGGTTTTCATGGGAGGATTGGAGGGAGGGGGTGCCTTTTTCAATCGACAATTGGTGTGCATAAGAGCAACTTTAGACGAGCTAAAACTAGATCCGTCAAAATTTCTGCCGCTTCGAAAACGACAGTTCTGGATGCTCAATTAGCTCTGTCATACCTTAATCATGTACTCCACTCGACTGTGAGAGTGTCGCTCAATCACCGACTCGATCCATATCAGAGGCTTGACGTGAGTGTTTAGCCGATACGACATCAGCTCGAACTCGCCATCCGGCGGAATGAACGATATAGTTCTGTCGTTTTCGAAGCGAGACAGCCGCACGCACTGATGAAACTTCACATCTTCAAGCTCGACAGCCTTGCTCTTCGAACCTTACGAAAACAAGAAAGGTTCAAATCGAGCAGCCTCGATGTAAAAGACCAACACTGACCAGGCATTTTGTTTGCGCAGCATCAATGACCAAGAAAATATAGTCATCAACAATCGTAAAAATAAATTGACAACGACTTCGAAACAACATACTTCATCAGCCGAAACGAAAAACAAAATTCGCTAATGCCAAAGGATTTGCTTACCCTCCTCTATAGACCTTGGCGACCCTAGCACATACTAAACTTACCTTGACAAAAATCAAACAGATGTGGAGGAAACCGTTCGGGTTTCGAAAGTAAGCAAGGTTGAAAACAGTTGGAAGCAGGAGAGAAACGGCAACTTACGACCGGTGTTTTCAAAGAGAACTTTATCGTTAAGTCCAAGGCGCAACTCCGGCATTCCAGTCAAGTATACCTTCATTTTCACGGAGCCAACGATCTCACTACGAAGCACACTCCCGTTCACATTTACCTAATTTAGACGTAAAAACTGATTAACAGTTGCTCAGAAACTCAGCAATAGAAGCAAATGGAAAATAGCTAAATACAGCAGCACTGCAAGAGAGCGACAAAACCTGGCGAAATATAAAAAACATACAAACAAGGAGAATTTAAGCTGACGTAAAGGTGAATTTCACAAGCCCAAGGCAAAAGAGTACAAGGAAACCCTGACACAAGAAGCCTTGTCGCATCAGTGCAGCTTGCGATTGTACAAGGAATAAGACTGAAGATCCTTGGACACTTCGTGCGTTATACTTTTATCTCTATCTGCTAGCGATTCCCCTACCCCGAGCTGCACGCGATTCCCCTATTTCGGGTTAATAACCCGTCAGCTAAATAAAGAGATGCCGAGACAGGTCCAACACGTCAGCGCCACCTCAAATCAAAGTGCAGACTACATCGGATGGTTTAGATGAGCACCAGGCAAACCTTTATTCAAGTATTTATTAAAACTTTAAAAACCCGATACAGGGTGTACGCATAGGGCACATTGAAACTCCTTTACCCTTCCAAATCTACCATATCTATTCAAAGAGGTCAGAAGATCACACGAATTAATACGAATGCAATAAGGCAAGTCGGCAAAAAGCAGAATGCTGGATCCATTGGATCATTCTCAAAAACAAACCTGAAATACTCGTAAATCAAACAGCTAAACGTAGCACAAGGCCAGGAGCAACCAATCCTCCATCACTGCAGCATACTTACCAGCAAATTTACAGACTCGATTACATCGAGAAAAACTTCGTTCTTCCTATACTTGATACCCTCTTGTCGCCATGAGACTGCATTAGTTACAGCCGGTGGTGGTCGTGGAGCAGCTTCGAGCTTATGACTCTGTTGAGTGATGAACCTGACAGATGCAAAACGAGTTCCCAGTTAAGAATTAGCTCAAAGAAAAAATAAATAGGGTTACGAGGTTACGACATAATAAACAGAAACAAAAAGGACAAATACATTCCATTCCTTCCCAATATTCAAAGAAAAAAAGCGCATTCTGATATTACTATGTTCCACGAATTCAAGGTGAGCCAAGCATCAAATCAAGCTCAGCATTAAGCTTAGCCACGGCAACAAAAAAAAAGAAGCTTTATATCAACAAATGGAAAGCAAAATATCTATATTAATAAGATACATCTCAACATCAAAGAAGGATCGCAACATAGAAATCACATTGAAAAGTAAGTTATAAGACGGAAAACCAGCATACTCTTGCAGGATTTTCGTCTCCGTGGTTTGCGGATAACCGAAGTCCATCAGCTCATCAAAAAGCTCATATATCAATACAAAATTATCTCGAATGCTTTCTTCTTCGAGCTCTTTAAAGTACTCAGTAAAAACCTAAAAGGTAATATTAAATGCGCAAAGGCAGATGCAAAATACGCTAAAATAGGTCACTTTTTACCATTTTGAACGGCGCTTTGTCCTGTTGAGCAGGAATAAAATTAATACTGCAATTCTGGCGTGGATTGAAGTTAAGAGACTATCGAACCTTGCCATAAAACTTTCGGACTTACATAACTGTTTCTTACGTTAACAAGGCTGAGGAAACCATCGCTAAGGATAAAAAAGTAACATACACAAGCTTACATAGAGGAAAAATAAAAAAAGAAAAATAATCGTTGGAGAAAGCCGTTTGACGATATGGCTATGTGCGCGTTGTAGCAGCGCAAAAGGTCGAAGTGCAATACATAGATAGATTCCTACCTGCACAAGTCGATGCAAAAAGGTAAACACCAGCGCCGCATTAGCATTTGTCTTTGTTGTAGAGACAACTGTTTGACTGAGTTAAGGAAGAGGCCCATAAAAACCCAGCAGGGCAAGATTCCCAGAGAACAAAGATACATGCAGGCATTGTTAAATATGCCAGACGCGCTAGATCTAAATCCTGCATATCCCAGGCACAGTATCATCATAAAAATTGCAAGTTAGCAGCACAAGCTGGAAGCCGGCTTAGTGGCGCTTCCTTACGCAATACCCACTTATCTCTCGGAAAAATGCTTTCTGCAAACGGCAGGAACAGAGGGAAATGAGCCCCTAATACCTACATTTTACAGCCTCGGGTATCTAGCAAATTCGCCATGTGCCATTCATGCTTTAGCAGTAATTTCATATGCGGTTGCCTTCAATGTTCAAGGGCAGAACTGTAGGTCGGAAGGACGTTTGACGTCAATCACTTAGGTCCTAAAAAGTATTTGGTGATGTCTATGGGTAGAGAGGAAAAAGTAGGTAACTACCATATTTCCCGATACCCAAATTTACTTTCAAGCCTTTTTCACATAATGATTAACGGAGGACCCGAAAATAAGCATGAAGAAATGATGGTAGCGATATCGTTTACCGTCACAATAAATCAAATAGGCTACGAACGAAACTAAAATAACTAACACACTACCTACATGCCTAGATATCAAGGACACTAAATATGAGCTGTAAATATAACAGTCCATACTTATATACAAGAAAAGGATACTGTACAGATTGTTGAATTTGATGTAAACAAAAGTCACATCATCTGTAACAATTATAGGAGATACGCTCCCTTCTTCTTCAGTGTCCAGAACCAATGGCAAGAATTTTTCAATCACATTCAGATCTATGTCACCTCTATAACTTCGGCTTATGAGATTCTAGGCAGGGAATATATCAAATGAAGATCAAATAGACAAAAAGAAAATAATAGAATCTTGAGCAGAAAATAAGCACACATCGCGCACACTAGACTAAAAGGCTGAATATTTTTTATAGAAAGGCCGAGGTTTACCTTGCCTGAACTTGCTTAACATACAATATTCACATAATAACGTACAAAGAAGACTGGCGGGACAAAAGTTGATGCAATAATTTCAGAAAGGCTCAGCAGTCCAGTCACCATTGCCTTTACACTGGGCTAATGTAACATGAAATGTCCATGCAGAAATAATTACAACTAAATTTCAGAACAAAAATAGGCCAAAGAAGAAATAACAATGAAGTTCTGAAGCTTCACTAGCCACTTGGACTGGAGTGTAAACTACTCAGTCACTAGCCTAACCTTAAATCTGCAGTGTAAAAAACGGAATTGCATGGAAAGGAATAAAACTGGCAGTAAAAACAAAATGAGTTCACACTAGAAAGCAAGACTACTACTGCAGACACGTTATCAGTTTGAACCAGTTTAATTATATACAAAACTTGTAGCGTTTTAGCTTAGTAAGGTAATAAGGCTGCAGTGATTACGGGATTACAAGCATCTGTAACGCCTGGGGTCACAACGAACTTGAACGAAATTTTCGGAAAAGGAAATGATCCAGAAAAACTTGCATAGCAAATGCTGTATGTACATGTAACCAAAAGCAAGCAATAATATATAAACTTAGCAAAAAAATTACAATATGAATAAGTTAGAAAGGTACCTTGCCCTTTAGGTCAAGAATGTGAATTGATGACATCGACATACTGAACTTTGATTAAGCTCAACCAGCTTGGGTCTTTAATTTTCAGAAGCGTACAAGCTAAGGAGGTTCAGAATAATACAAAAGCTCACTAACCAAAATTTTTAACACAATGGCACACAAACCTGCGTCCATGACAATTATTCAGGCAAGTATCCACATCTTCGAACACCAATAGTGATTCAGATGTACAAAAGAATGACTAATGGCAAGCAGCTTACTTTTTAAATATCATTATGCAAGTCATGTCAAGTACTTACATGTATAAAAGACTTCTATAAAGATTAATAACAACAAAACTGTAACTATAATTTTCTACAACTTTCATATTGCTTTTCGCAAGATACGCAACATATCTTAGCGAACAAATTATTTCCCTTCGTGCCTGCCCCAAGCTTTCAACACAACTTCCACTCTCGTCCACAGAAAGTAACGATTATAGGAAGCCATGTGGAGCAATTCTATCATCCCATCCGTGGAGTGCACAACTTGCTACGTGCATTAACCTCTCCCGTCATTAGGGATTGAATTTGTTATTAAGAAGGAAGTATGCTAAAACAACACAAGAATTCTGGTAAAAATCCTTCACAAGTTTGGTGACATTGAATGGCTTGGTATTGATTTTCCGGCTGATGACAACATCTGTTGCTACGCTTAACCCTCAGAAATAACTATGAGGATATTGCCACCATGAAAATCAAGAGTTTATCACCAAAATGGCTTTTTATCAGATGACACACATTATAGGCACCTTTTTGCAGCATCATATCAATCAGGCTCATTCAGCGCTTGTTTTACACTCATGAAAAAAAGACACATTCTCCTTTGCAATCCAAAGAACTGCGCATAGCCTAGGGCAAGGTAAATCCATACAGAGAATAACTGCGAGTAACCCACAACTGCATGTCAACACAGAAAATTTAATGCATTTCCATATTTTGGCTGTGTAAAATCAACTAAAAACAAAATTTTAGATTGTGCACCATGATACTGTCAACTACTCCCCACCATAAAAAGTAGTTCAGAACACTTCCTGCCGTATAGCAGGATTATGTCTGACAAATTCAGGCTTAAGATTCTCTGAAAATTTACACGTTAGGAATTGGTCTGTTAGCACAATGAGATCATGCCTGTCTCAGCAAGCTCAAGAGCATGAATTGCACAACCCTCAGGGAGATGCTGCCCATGCCCACTGAAAACAGCAACTTAAAATTTTGAAAAAAGTAACTTGTGATGTGTCCAGTAATGTCAGGTTTTAATATGCATGTCATGAGCACTCTTATGCCTAGCTACAACAGATTTAGGGCTTGTCCTTTAAGTGGCAGAATGAGGAGAGGCACTATTACCTATAGGAGAAGGAAAACTGTCGTTCCAAGCAAGGCCAGACAAACATCAGTTTATTTTATCATATAAATTCATCTAAATAAACCCAACAGTCTGATTTCAACAAAGCCAAGAAGCACTTGGTTGAGATGCCTTTGCAGTTTTACACAGCTGCACTGATTAACCTTTTGCATGTCACTGGAATGTTAAACAGCTGCACTGATGAACCTTTTGTTTCTGGCAAATATGCTTACAAAGCATGCATCCATTCGTTTGAGACAGCAATCTAGCAATAACAGACTCAACCTCAGCGACAAAATTACATGACTGATGTCTATAAGAAGCAGGAGGGGGACCAACTTGCTCAGAAGCTGATGCCAGGTCTTGGAAATGTTCAGGAACATGGTTGCTATAATTCGCGTGTTCTCAGTGCATTTGTCAATAGCAGAGTAAAGCCGATTTTAACATACAATTTTAGGACATGATTATTTACATATATTCGAATGGAGAAAAGGACAACATTTGCAAAATGCAACTTTATAATCAACTAAGTAAAAAAAATGCTGTAATCTTATGTTATGCTCATCCAATTACGAATTACCTGAGCATTTTATTGATTTTCCTGCTATAATTCATGACCAGCATTGAATATTGAATTTGAATAGAATTACCTTTGCATGTCTTATACTTACACAAGCCTAGCGGATTACAAAGAGACCCCACTCAAAGGTTTACAGACGTTCAAAACTTTGGAAAAATCTCTTAAAATAGAGAAAGCAACATTTTCGAAGTTGCCTGGCAGCTCTACCATAGTACTTATTCTACCATAGTTGATTGCTAACAAATTTTACCCTGGCATTGTACAGGGCCTAAAAACGCCCCAATAGCATGCACTACACTCTGACTTTCAGCAGCTTAGCCCCATATGATCTTCTTGCAGTTAGCTTTGGTCCTTGACACCTACATGTGCACACCTCAAATCTTGGCAGCTCACCTGCCAAGGAAGGAAGAATTGCACTAAAAACTAGTGCAACTAAAATTATCATGAAATTCTCTTAACAGCAAATAATACCTGAAAAACTATTCCCTAAAAAAGTACTGCTTTAAAAAGGTATCAGCACACAATGTCTGAAACAAGAAAATTCCCCAACCTCTGGAAAAACCTAAAACAAGTAAAACAATATGTCACACTAGCCAGGTGCTAGTGATATAAGCATTCTTTGGAATTCAAAAAGCAGCAGACACACTACCTAATAAATCATAAGAGTCATCAATATCACCATGGAAAGCACATATTGCACCAGGCCTTGCTTATTCCTTTCAACACACCAAAAGCAGGAAGGGTGCTACAAAAGTTTGCAATCTTAACTAATAGGGATTGATCCAGCACTGAGATTAATAAATTGTACAGTAACACGCCAAACTCACGATGTGAATGTCACATTTTGATCCATGTATCAGATGTTTTTGAGACTCTTTCCCCCTATTGCATGTTTGACTAGTGATGTTGAGGTGTTAGATGCCGCTATAACACTGCAAGGGTTTCAGACAGGGTAATGATCACATAGCTTGAAACACAACTGTACATCCAGCAGGAAGATGTATGGACAACTTAATATAAATCAGATTCAATTACTTTCTTTTTCCAACACTCTTGCAAGAGGCAAGAAGACGGTAACAACATATGTAGAACCTAATACAAGAAAATATCATCGGAATGCCTGGCTATGAAGTTCGCTTTTGAGCAACTTTGTCACAGAACCAGTTTCTTTTTTGTAAAATTGATTTTTAACCTCTCAGATACAAAAAAGACTCCCAGTACAAGCCTCTAAATTAAATGATTTACAGCTACCAAAGATACACACTCCTTCCAACCTATAATATGTCCCACTTCCCACTTTAATAGACAATAACTAGGAAAAAATAGACAGAAGATATTTCCAGAGGAAATGCGAACTTCCAATTTCAGAATAGAACGTTTTGGTGCCATGACACAAATCTAGCCCTTTGTGTATATATATATATATATATATATATATATATATATATATATATATATAT
>QQSS02198265.1:0-12388 GCA_003687565.2 Craspedacusta sowerbii
GTCAATCCCGACAACATAATAGCCCATCTTGTTTCAACACTAACTTTTTGTCACGATCTTCAGGAGAATATACGACTCCCGTAACATGATAGAATACACGACTCCCGTAACATGATAGAATACACGACTCCCGTAACATGATAGATAGATAGATAGATAGATAGATAGATAGATAGATAGATAGATAGATAGATAGATAGATAGATACCCTAGGATGGGCAGCTTCTTTAGATCGCAGTTAATTCTAAAAACTGCACATACAAGAATTCAACAACAAAAACCTCTACCAAACATGCTTCCAACAGAAGCGTTGTGACAGATTGACATCTTACCAGACATTGTCCATGAGGTCCATCAAAGTGCTGGACAAAACCTGAACGGAAAAGTCCCACGGATTCTTTGTTTCCATGACAGCCACGGGATAAGCCACACCTTCCTGCCACGGAAAAGGCTTGACTTGAATCCCTGAGTTGGAAATCACCCACAGAGCGATGATTGTTTGAGCCACTCGAAAGACACCACTGATTCAGATGCAAGTGGGAGTATAGGATAAGGCCATCAGTACACATCGTACGCGTTATTTATCGCAAAATTAAAAAAAAAATACACCTGAAACTAAGTGTCAAGAATTGAATCTGCGTTAACATGCCACAATAAGGTGAAATACCTCTGCTGACTGGATAAGAAACACTTGGCGTATCCACTTACCTGGGTCAAGGGTCCTTGGAGAGCCGGAATACGAAGATGCAGATGAGAGAGAAGCTTTGCTGAAAGTCCGCTTGCGATCTGTGACGTATGGCTGAGTATTCGGGAAGCGGCGAGCACCTTAATGAGAAAGGAGAGGCTAAATCCGTGGTTGATCTGAAGGGCGGCTTAAAAAAAGGCACCTGACAAAATGCGTGATTTTTACCTGGAAAAATAACAATAGTAGGAGCGCATACAGCAGAGAGCGAAACCCGAAAAATCATACCGTTTGGTCTATTCGTAAGACCTTAAGGCTATAGCTTTGTTATACAGGTAAAGAAATTTAAAGATTTCAACGTAAGGCGATCTTAACATATGCGACCGCGTTCAACATGAATCAGTATTCGCCCAACTGACACAGGAATCCTTGATACCAAAACATAGTTTAAGGAATAGTGATATCAAAGGACAAGGCACAACGGGCTCCTGGATACACCATAAGGAATATTGCAGAACAGAAGAATATAATTAGAAACTAATTTTTATCACCCAAACCACCCAAACAAACAGGTGCTACGAACGAGCGAGAATCGGCACGACAACTGTGACAAGACAAATGTAAATTTATCATGCAATTAATTAATGATAATAAATGTAATTATTTCGACCACCGCAAGTAGTTTCAATGTGCTTGTCTTTACGTCTGTTTGTACGTTTATTTGTCCATCAGCCTTTTAACCCGTCCGCTTGCCTACTAATACGTTAGCATGGAAACGCTACAAGGAAGGAGATTCTCAACAGGACTATACGTCGTGATACAAGATACGTCGTGTCATCATCAAGACATCTTTAAATGCACCAAGCCTTTGCTAGAAGCAGTCTGCTGAAAACCTGGGCAGCTACCCACAGCTAACCGCAGATCAAACTTTGGCTCACACTAATAAGTAAAATTCACCCACCCATTCATGCCAAAGGCTGTCAAGGCACACGTATGCATCCTCTGCAAAATCACGCAAGTTATAGATAGTGCTAGATAGGAGTGTTAAAGATAGTTACATAGAGAGTTTACAGAAAGTTATAGATAGGGGAATAAAAATACTGTTTTCAGTTGAGCATTAAGGTTTTGAACTCTGAGACATCAGCATGGGTATCTATAGCAAGAATTCACAGGCGTCTAGCGCTTTAAACAACATCTGACGATTTCTGTAACTTATATCCGATGTGAATCTTGGGCTGGCAACCGTGTAGAAAGCGAAAGTGTAAAATGATACCTGCACTACCATTTGAAATGCCATTCCGCTCTGTGACATCAAGTTGAAGCTTTGGAGAGGAAATTTTCTCAACTCCCCGTTTGAAGGTATCGGTAGTGCCACCATCATCTAGTTGAAAAAAACAAAAAAAAAAAAAACAAATAGAAAAATCAGCACTCAGACAGAAATGTGCCTACTTAGTCCACACTGAGGACTACAGCTAAACTTCTTGCTTCGATGAGGAGATCACTTCAGCTCAAATGCATAAAGAAAAAGATACAGACAACACACAAACAAACTCAAGCTCGCGCACCTACGCACATACATACTTACACGCACACAGTGACGCACGCACAAGCGCCTGCAAATCAAATAAATACATACAAGCACACACACATACACACTCACAACACCGCACACACACACACACTCGCACACATACAAAACCACGAAACGACACACAATACACACATACACACACATACACACACACACGCAAACAAACACAAAAACATCGAAAGAACAATGACTTGGATGCTTCAATTCTTACATCCTATAATTAATATACTTGACTTCGGCTTAAGCCTCTTCTTAATATCATCAGCGGTAATATTTGATTGCAAATCTGACTATTCTAATGTTATTTTTTAAAACGTGTTCCGGAGCACTGAGGTTCTGTTATCTAAGCCATGCTCCCGTTGCGCTACCTCGAAATCAAACTCGCCCGAGCCTGGCCGTTTGAATGATTGCTAGTATCTGTCTTCCCCTGCTGGCTTTTACCAAAGTTTGTGGTGGATCGGTATGCGGGTCAAAATTTGAACATGAACGAGTATGTTTTTCGGCATACGAATTTTAATCCAACGCTATCCTTTAAAAGTGTTCCCAAGCGACGCGACAAATAATTCTAACGCCATGACCCTCCACAAAATATGTCTACATTTCAACCCACTTTCGAATAACTAGCGTTGTTTCTGTGTATATTTGGAATTTGTTGAGAGTCATGCTCACTCAAATTATCCCTGGCTGATAGAATGTCTCTCCCTCTTCAATGATTAAGTTAATTAATCTATGTACGAATCAGTTTAGACACAGAGTCCATGCGACTTCAGTTGTCGAATGTTTGAAAGCCTTGGGGGCATAGAGGAAAGAAATCTTTGTTGCCGTTGCGGTTGTTGCTGTTATTGTTGCTCGTGTCTTTGTTGTTGTTGCTGCTCTCGTTATAAAATAGCGGGCGATAGCGAGCGGGAGACAAGAGATTTTCGTGCTCAAGTTGTCTAGCAAGCGAGAACAAGAAGAACGACGTAACGACAAAAACCTTGAGCCCCGATAGCAGATGCTGAAGGAGTTTGAGAAAAATAGTGGGCAGCTCATAAAAGCGTGACGCCAACTGAGCCACGAGCGTGCGTCAACAAAACGAAACGTAGAATGCTCGCAAGGTTTGAACATGCCAAGGACGTGACCAGCGATTCAGTGACTTACGAGCACAGAAGGCAAGATGGCACACGGGAAGCACGGGGGAGGAGACTCAAGCCAAACTGAAACAGCTGATTGGTCACCACGTGACGAACTAGGTGCTGGATCAAGCTCTGAAGAAAGATTTTTTCTCTTGCAGGAGGTTGGACGTCCAGTGGCGCAAGGCAAATAAACGTTCTGAGAACTGTAAACTTGCGACGATTACGTTCCCCCGGCAGCCTTGAACAAGCGCTATGGCTGGCAAATGCTGACATCGACATAACCGGTAAAGACGAGCCAATAGCATTCCCAATAACTTCACAAGCCCTAACTAAGAATTTCCATTACGCCTTCGATTCACGCGTACGATATCCTTGGCAAAATAAGTAATTTATAATTTATAATAATTAAAAATTGATTTAAATTATATTAATTATTCATTAATTAATTAACTTTTCATAAATCAACTGATAACTTAATTTATTTATTTATTAATTTATTCATTTATTACCAAATTACTAATTAATTAATAAATTAATTACTTAAATAATCAACTAATCACTCAACCAATCGGTCAAACAATCATCGAGAACAGATACACGACACACGATTTCCATATAGTGCAACGAAGAAAGTAACCTAGCCATAAAAGGACAGTGGTTGAATGAACAAAATAAAAAAATCAATCAAATCAATCAATCTTAAGAGAAGCTAAAAAACGAATATCAATGACATTTACTAATTCTCAACACGAATACAGGATTGGAGAATTGGGGGGGGGGAGGCTAAATAGGGGGGAAAAGGCTACATGGGCAAATATGTAAAACAAACGACGTCTAGGAAGGTTCTCGGAGCCATGGCAAATAATGATGACGGTACTACCGGCAACCGGGTAGCAACCATGTTGGATGGTCACAAGTCAGAAGAAAAAAACTCGGCAAATAACACCTACACCGACAAAAAAATTATGTGAATCCACCACTTGACCTACCTGAAATACTAGCCCACTACTACACACAACACACTGAGTGGTAACAACGACTTTTATACGAATTAGAGATAATCCTTACCAGAATCAATATCTGCATTGTCATCAAGGTGAGACAGCTTGTCGGCAGCAAGAAGCAGTTGACTCAAACTAGTCTCTAGCTCGTGGCTCGCGCTAGGATAATTAGCTAGAAATCTGGCTTTGCCTTTCTCCTCCAACAACATCTGAGCCTCTTTTACGCTCTGTGAATGGAGAGTTCAAAATATCATGAGCATATACGTAACTCAGCAGTCACAGGATATTTAAAAAACCCTTCATAAAACTGATGCATAAAAATAATGAGTATTCGAACAAAAAACGAAGCATTATACACTTGATAATAATATGCTTAAGAACTACTAGTCATTGCCAAGCGACTTTCATATGGAAAACACGTAAAACCAAAACATAAACAGAGTCGAAAAAAGCTACCAAGAAAGAGACAATAAACACGGCAAACTTAACGATGGAGTCGAAATTTAGCTCTTCTCGCTTGACTTGGTTCTTCTGAAATCACGCGAAGCTAAAGTCGCGGGGCAGATATTGGAATTTGTGGGAATCATTCGACACAAACGGACTGGCGCCAGACAGCGATGGTCAAAAAACTAGTTCCCTTGACTATCAAGCCAGATCATGAGCAAGTCATGGTGGACCACAAAGAAATGATCAGCCCTACGTCCCAAACATTGCCTATGATCACGAAGGATGACGCTGAAGCCCACGAGTAGACCAGAACCACTGCAAAGAATGCAGGCAAACCCACTACCTAGAGCCAACCAACTAGGCGAGCCTCCACGCGACGGTCGGTGGGCAAGCAGGGTGCGTGACAATCTTTCGTGGCTACCCTGTTTGGCAAATCTCTTAAGAAGACCTAACCAGAAACAGTACGACATCTTCGTCTGCGGGGAAAGTCTTCACGAAGAGTGTCTCCTGGTAACTGGGGACAGTGCGATGTCAGCTTCGCGATCAGGAACTCAATAATACCATGGCCAGCGTCGAAAGAACCCCAAGTTGCAAAAGTATTTTGAATGCTAACAGAGTTATTTTGATGTTAGGCCAGGTATGATGGAGAGGGTCAAGTTACAGTGGGATTCAATGAGTTGCAGGCGCATCAGTGCCCAGAAGGAAGGTATTGGTGAGAAATGGTAGACGAAGAGTTCTAATGGAGCACCTAATCACTGCCGGGCGCAAAGTATGAGAAATGTTCTTCTGAGACTTTAGGCATATTTTAAAAGTAGAGAAACATGCAGGCACGAAGCACGTGACATCTGGGCATAAGCTAAGATCTTCATTCAGCAACAGCAATGCCACAGCAGTTGAGTACACAAGTGACTGTCAATAAAACTGAGCTAAGGCTCACCATAATCTAGCATTCAATTTCATTCATACACTGCATTTTTAAGGTGATGAGGTTGGCACTTAATTGAACACAAAAATTGAAAGGTCTAGCATTTTGCTTGTGTACTTTCATTAACAATGATCTGAATTTAGAAACACAAACATGGTACCAAGATGGCAGTGCTTGACTTCTAGTCACAAAAAAAAACATGGGTGGGTTTCTAGATATCATATGTTGGAAAGTGGGCTATAAGCACAAGGAGTTGCTAGCAGTTGAAAGAGGACCTAACCCGAAAAATCGCTGGGTGTTTGCAAGATACCTCTTAAAGCACAGAAATCACAAAGCCAGATCAGAAAATACTATTTCCTTCAAATAATTATCACAGTTATAACACTGCACCATCATAATATACTGATAGAGTAACATATTAAGCATTGCATGTGGTTTGGTATTGGCTTTACTTTCCTTTAATTGACAAAAGCAGGCTCTTCCAATATTGCAGAAATCCTACCAAGAGACGTTTAATTAAAGAAAGCCTTTACCTCAGATTATACTATTTCCCAATAATATGAAACATCAACAACAGAAGAACTGTACCTTCACAAACATACTGTCAATTATCTTGTGTACATTCTGAGCTACCTCCTTAACATCCTTAACCTTGATCTCTAGTCGAGATCGTGCTACATCAACAGGCTTTTGTTTAGATGCCATTCATTCAATAAGCAACATCTAAAAAATTGATATAGGCCTAAAACAGGTTCAGGAATGCATTTTTTTAATACCAACCAAAAAAATTCATAAAAGCCTATCACTAACCACTAATGCTTCACATCAAAACAAGAAGCAAGCTGAGACAAGGCAACGTCACATCTATATAGTTCTATACACATACACATTCTGCTTTATATAGACCACACCAAAACACAAATTCTTAATTTCATTAACATTATTGACTCAAGCATGGGTCAGCCCAGCAGAGGCTGCACAAACTTATACAAATTGCATTAACCCAAAAACAATCTTTCTGAGACAAGATATGTGACATTTTTAGTGCTCAACAGTTACAAATTTTTCTGATATTGCTATATTATACTGGTCGACAGAATATTTTCTTCCTGTAACTGTAACAGTTACAAATTTTTCTGATATTGCTAGATTATACTGGCCAAGAGAAGATTTTCTTAGAATACCTTAACCATCTAAAATAACTAAATTTTGAAGGATCACCACCATTAAAACTGAAATCAACTGCTGTGAAGCACACTTACCATGCCAAAAGTTTAACTGACACCTGGTAGATCATATATTGCTGAACAAAATGCAAAAATTATGGACAGAACTGAACAGAAATGAAAGCACTTTGCTATCAGAAAACAAAACTGAATTTTGCTTATCTTACTGACTATTATGGTATAACACTCAACAGAAAGTCAGGAAACCCTGGAATTTTCAGATTGACCAGTTAATGTACGCAATATCTATTAAGTACCAACCTGATACTGGTCCTACCAGTACATCTTTAAACCTGCTTCCCTTAAGACTATCTTTACCTACATCACACAAATTCACAAACAACACACAAACACACAAACACACACACACACACACGCATCTGGAAAATCTTATTAAATAAGCTTCTTCCAGGAATCCCAATAAATATACATATTTTTAAATAAAAAAATTCCAATGAAGCAACATTGGCGAAGCATTTCATTCGTATGTGGCCATTACACTCTTTACACACCCTTTTAAGGCACATATCGGACTTAAATTGGAGACGAATAAACCTTCCGGCGCTTTGTTTCAGATGTTAATTGCATGAAACGATACAGTTGCCGAACGTGGCCTTTGCCTCGTTTTTCTCGCGCGCGTGTACATTACACTTCCTACTCGGACGGCCTTCACGATTACCCGTGCCATACTTTCTAGGTGTCTGGATAGATCATGCGCCGCTAAGACGTGAGGCAACCAATTTGATCGGCAGCCATTATGCTAGTACCCACTTGCGATGCAGGAGAGAGCTAAGGTGTGGGAATCTCTGACTTATGCTGACTTGAGGAAGTTATCAACTTGTGTTCTTGAGTTGATAAGTAGTAATGAACTCGTGCACTCAATTTGATCGGTTCGTCTGACGTGGGGAAACGTAAGCTCATGTCTGGTAAGACCTCTGCTGTACTGTGTCCTACAAAAATGAGGAGTGGGCACAATCAACATATTCTAGTATCTAATGTACAAAATATATCATCTTAATGGTTAGGGTTTAAGAACTTTTATGAACCGGCATAAAAGAGAACTGTGCCGTATTTGAAACGGTACGCCTTGCGTGATATCAGAATAATAATAATACATTTATTCCATACACTTTGTATCACCTGCTTTAAAATGGATGAATGCAGAGAAAAATTCAGTTCATGCTTTTTCATTCATGCTTGAATGGCGATAACTTAACAGTTTCTTTCTTACAACTAGATCATTTACCTGTGCTGTGCAATATGTGGCAAATGTCACGAAGTAAATAAATTTTCTTTTGTGGATTTAGAGGGTGGTAAGAAAAGTTGTCACATCGCTTAGCTCAAGACATAAACCAATTTTTGTCAACATTTTATGATGACACATAAGTCCGTCACAGGCGAAAGACACAATATTCACACCAACATCATAAAGCCACTTCACATATATTTTGACACGATTGTCATGTTCCCTCCAATGAAGATAATTGGTAAAAAAAAAAAAGAAAAAATGAGATCTTTCCATAACTCATTGATGCTTACTGCCCATAAAACTAGAGCATCCTTAGAAACAGGCGTCAAATAATCATCAGGCAATTTAGTGGCAAGGTCCTGATAACCTCTACAGTATGCGACATCCCAGGACACATTTTCTAATTGCCATGTCATCTAGCATTATAGAACACAAAATTGATATCCCAGAAGTGCTAGCCTCTGAAATCTTCATCTTAAGAGCATTAAAGGCACTTTTAGTAAAACTGGGCTCAGTAGGAACTTTACCAATGCCGAATCTGACAATGATGCTACAATGCAAGATTAAAAGCTCTTCTCACATACTGGTATACTTGACTTGAGTATAACTGCAAAGTGAAGGTGAAGAAGTGGCGTTTCGGTGAAAACTTCGATCCTTTAATTTTCCTCAGAAATTATCGTTTTATAAACTCAAATAAAACGCTAGAAACTATTTTGGACAACAATACTTCACAATTTGGTGATATCATAGTCTGCTTTCTCGAGTGCTTTCAAAGAGCTTTCATTAAGGCAACTTTTGCATGCAACGTTGAGATCGCTGCTGCGAGGATATCAGCCTAGCTTTGAGCTTCTTTACCTTCTCTGACTTTGCAGTTAAGTTGAGTTTGAGCTTTGGAGACTCAAATATGTGGTTAAAATGGTCATGTTTTGCAGTAAGAGGACTACTTTAACTTCAAAAGGGCTCCTTTGTAAAGACAGGTTTCGTTCTGCAAAAGCCTGTCAAGCAAAGCAAGAATACAAGATTTCGCAGATGCAGAAATTTTAGCACATCTTAACTAGCCTACTTCCTGGATCGCATTAACTGGAAACAGCATCTTGGTCTTATACTCAAGCTTTTTTCAAGTATTCTGGGAATTGCTTGAAAAGAGAAGGCACATCACCACATTTAATTTTAACAGCGCCACTACTCTTAACCAGACAATGCTCTAGAGCATATCAGAGAATACCTGAAAGACTTCCAGTTCTCAGGAGACCTCTACAGGAAACCTTAAAAAATACTAAGTGTTTACTATGCACAAGTAGCGGCTTTGTCACGAGAGCAAAAACTAGGAGGTGTATGGTCTTACGGCAATTACATATATTTCAAAATATTTGACGTATCCGGGTGACAAAAATACAGACAAACAATGTATGACGGCATGCGCTTACAAAATCGTAGGAAATTCTCTTTTTTGGCGGTCTATTCGTCATTGCTGCCCTCTCGATCAATGCTTGGACAGTCTTATGCCTTTTTTCGGTTTCAACAGCCAAATGCACAGCATTGGGATCCTCGTTAAGCCCTTTCGAACAACTTCCGCTCGGGTGTGGGTACTAGCCAAAGTGGCCGTCGCAAAAACCATTGGCTGCGAATTCCGAACTCTGGGCACTAGCGGATGAGCTATCAAGTGTTTTCTTGAGATCAGTGTTGGTAGAGCAGGAAGTGATGTCGTTTGCAAAGCTTGGATTTAAGTTGCCTTTATAAATCGCTAGCCAGTAACACACTATGACGATGCCGGCAAACTAGGCGAGACTCCACGCGGCGGTCGGTGGGCAAGCAGGGTATGTGAAAATTTTTTGTGGCTACCCTGTTTGGCGAATCTCCTAAGAAGACCCAACCAGCACAGTACGACTTCGTCGTCCGCTGGGAAGGTCTTCATGAAGAGTGTCTCCTGGGAACAGGGGACAGTGCGTTGTCAGTTTCAGGATCTTTAGAGCATCGACCAGTCGTCCGAGCTTCCCTTTGAGGGCACGTATCGAGCTCTTTAGCTCCTTGAGAGGCTGAATCAACATCCGATGTCTGGCCTCATTTGCTGTCACCGAGAATCGATGGACTGCGCATCCGGGGAAAATCATGACTCTTCACCAACAACAACAACACTACGACGATCTCGTGCAACTGTTAACTTGAGAGCTTATGTTCTCGTGATAGAGTGATACAGTGCACATGTCTCTAGGGGTTTCGAGATCTTCATGTGACTCCAAGCAGTTGCTTGGCCTGTTAAAACTCCAACCAAGGGTCGCTGACTTTTGCCTTTTGCCGGGACGAAACGTACGTGAGGTAAGTCATCTGATTAGTGACACGTCAACTTTGTAACACAAGTCTTCGGCTAGAGGACCATATAAAAATTCTTGCGAGGTTATTCATGCTTGACTTGCTGTGACGTCCCAAAGTACGACGATAGAAATCACTACAATAGTTGTTTGAAGCTCAGTTCAGAATTATTTTCTTGGCGGAAGTTTGACGATAATGAGAGCCCAAGAAATAGTGCGCGCATGTTTTCGTCCTTTTAATATTGTTATCGTTTAATTCACATTCTAAACTGAGGCTTTATTTTCAATGATCAAAGCCGCAATTCGCCACAACAAAACATGGCTGGCTTCACACGGCACACACGCTTTTGTCTTGCCGAACTAGCTGTAAAAGGTACCAAACATCAGGGAGCCAACGTAAACGATCGCGAGAAACAAAATACGTTGAAAAAAGCCATCGTCGTTGGCCCTACCCTAACGGAGGTGTTTCTAACGAACAGAGCAATGAGACATCTATTTGGTCTTTCGTTCGCGGCACTATTATCGATCTGAATATGATACTGTTCCAGCTTGCGCAGCGTCATATGCTAATGATCTTATCAAATACGAAATATACTCATAAATATACTCATGCCAGTCAATGGTCAAGTTAACAAAAAAACAAAAAAATAGAAACCCGGTGTTGCACCACAGCGAGAACGACTGACCGCTGAGCAAACTGAAAGTATCGTTGCCTCTGCTTGAAGTCTTGCAAAAAAATGCTCTGAATTGGAGAACTGATTGAGCCGCTTCACCAGTCTGACAAATTTCAAGCGACAAACAGTTTTGTACTTCCTTCCTGGTAGCTAACGTCCCGCGATCGGAAAGAATGGGTCATCCAAGACGCTTCGAGAGTCTGAAAATGCAAACAGGGACTTGTTTTATGGCATCTAACTTTTACATGCCCGCTCGAGCACAAAAGCCAAATTTTTGCACATAAATTTAGCGAACGAGCACCTTTATAAAAAGAATTACTACAATTGTTGAGACACTTGGGCACCATGTGTTGAAGACGTTAGAAAGGAACTGAGAACTGATATTCATACTGCTTCTTTTCTTCTTCTACTTAATCATACGTATATAAATGCATACATGAGTTACATATGTATATATACGCAGAAAAAGCACACAATACTTTTGAAGTTCAACATGTTTCTCAACACAAAATCCAAAAGCATTGCGCTTTTTCTGCGTATATGTGCAAGTCTTGTACTTCAATGATCACATGCATATATATACATATATATTGATATATATTGATATATATTGATATATATTGATATATATTGATATATATTGATATATATTGATATATATTGATTCTGGGCTCGGCATTCGTGCGGGTAGGACGCGCCAAATGAGCACTTAATTGCTTTCGAGTGGCCTACGAGAACTGCAAGGAAGGACTTACGAAATCTGCGTACGTTACAACTTTGTTGGAATTTTTATTCTTTCGTGGCTCGAGTTCACATCTGGAAATCAATCATGGCATAAACAAGGAAAAAAGACATTTGCAAGAACACCGGTACGCGATGAGGAAGAAACGACACTCTCCTTACAATATTTCGAAAGACGCTTTGGTGAACTGTCGTCAAGAGAAGACGTTTTGGAACTGAAAGAAATTATCCAAACACAAAAATGCAATTTTGAACATCTTGAGTCCAAAGTTACTCTGCTCGAGTCGCAAGTAACTTACTTGCTTGATCAGGTGGAGGAGAGCGAGTTATATTCGAGGAGGATGTGCCTAAGCATCGAGGGGATTAAAGTTCCGAAAAACGAGCGCGACGAAACGGAGGAGGATGTAATGATGGCAGTTAAGGTGGCA
>QQSS02198276.1:0-12388 GCA_003687565.2 Craspedacusta sowerbii
TACATATACTATAATATATACACATATATATATCCTATATATATATATATATATATATATATATATATATATATACGAATATTACAAGTAATATAAAAATATTAGATCCTACATATGATATATTCCGAGGAAATTTAAAGTTTCAGCCCTGTTCTCAGAGCGCCTCCAGATTACGTTGACTAAAAGTTCTGATGTCGAGACGCGGGTAGATTCAAGGCTACTATACAAAGTTTGAAAATCGACGACGAATCGGCCCCGAGTATTCAGCAGATCAAAATATCACCCTGATGAGGATTGGTGACAGAAAGGCCTACATTTATCATAACCGAGAGAACGTGTGGTTTGTCGAAAGCGTATCAAAACATACCGTAAAGCTACCATTTACTCTTCAATTAGCGACGATCATGCAACACGCCGCAAAGGTCAATATGGCTGCGACTGCGCGCCAGGATACTTATATTAACAGCCCTCGAATAATGTTTTTATTTCATAGAAAATTTTAATTGCTTTAGGATTGCTGGAACTTTTTTCAGGAAAGGATTAGGATTAGGAAAAGGATTAGGACTATAGTTACACTTAGCCAACAAATAAATAAATAAATAAATAAATAAATAAATAAATAAATAACATGCGAGGCAAAGCTTCTCCGTCAGTAACGATTGCAGCCCGGTTGCCATCTTGTAAGAATAACTACCGCAAGGCGCTCTCGAGCTAAAGGTAACATTCAGAAGGAAAAAATAACATTTTTAGTGACACGCTAAATGGTTGGGCAGATAAACGATGCCGACGCCTGGTAATTTTAACTTCGAGAGGACACTAAGCACCCGCAGGAGAACGCAGATCATATACCACTCGCTACAGAAAAGATGCTCTCGCATTCAAATAGGAGAGTTACAACTTGAAATCAAGCGCACGCTACAGCTTCAGAAACTTTCCGGCTTTCTGCTTGGTCTTACGTTTCTCAGGTCTACCAGCTTTCTCCTGATCAATACGTTGCCGCACATGCTGCTGCAACTTGCTGAAGAACTGACTACTGGATTTTAGGTTGCTGTCGGACAAAGCCGACCCGTCAACAATAACGTTCTTTGCATTCTTCTTGAGCTTATCAATGGCTTTCTTCTTATCCGAACTCTTGCTCACTTTCCCCGACTCGCTCTTTAGTTTTGCCTTCTTTTCGCGCTCTTTTGAGGCAAACTTCTTCTTGATTTTCTTCTGTCGCCTTGCTCTTTTGCGATCCTCTGCCGTTTTCTCGGAGTCCGCTACGTCGTCTCGCTGCTTGGCATGAACTTCTTCAGGCGCTAACAGAGAAGCGTCGGTGGCTGTTATGGGAGTGACTTCCTCCATTTGCAGAGAAGGAGCATTGGTAACGATCTTTAATTCGGGTTTGGGCTGACAAAAGAATAACACGAAAGCTAAGCATCACAAGCGACAATACTTGCGAATGATTATTATTCGTAATAAGCAACGCCGTATGCGATCACTAAATAGAATCTTGAAACAAGGACTTAAGCGGCAAAGCAGCACTTAGAAGGCTAAGCAATACATCAGAGACAATTCATGGTCCCTCAGAAGTAAGTACTGCTAAACAGTACAATCAGCAAAAGATTAAAAGTCGTGCATCAAGGGTATATTAGGCCCACGTTATACACATTATATAGCAGATGTCATTCGAGAATGCCAAAGACAAGAATGCTATCATATGAGCCATTGTAAAAGTCTTAAGGCAGAGAATCAAACGAACTTACCGGTTTAGGAGTGTAGTGGAAGTTAGACAGGGCATCCAAGCTGACAAAGAGCTTCTGCATGAGCAGGCGGATAGCGCTGTGCTCCTCGCTCTCTTTCTCTTCCTTCTCCTCCTAACAACACAGCACACCAGCCTCAAACCATGCAAAACCACCACCAACAATCCACGCAGCATATCATCAAACCAATAACTCATCAACACCGCACCGCACCGCACCGCACAGCATAGCACCGCACAGCATAGCATAGCACAACACGCAGAAAAGGCTCCGCATCGATTAGTACGTCTCCTGGCGGGCTACACAAAACAAACCATAAATACCTAATTTTAAAAAAGCATATAAATTAAGATATACTGAGGCAAACAGCCTGCAGCATCCATTCGCTGCAAGAATATATGATATTACATAATTAACAAGTATAATTATAATAATTATAATTATAATAATATATATATATATATATATGTGCGTGTATATATATAATTATAAATATAATTAATATATAACATTATTGATACCTTCATCTGCTCCACGTATTCCCGCTCGTACACTTCAGCTAGGCTGAGCTTGCTCTTTTCCTGGTTAAGCTCAGGCGCTTTTTTGTATTCAAACGGCTGTATCGTAGGCTTCAGTTTCCGTTCAACGTCGTCCCAGGCCTTTGCATGGACAAATATATCGAAAACAAACAAGATAACGTACTACTCAACGTTAACGCAAATACGAACCACCTACGGCAAAATCGAAAACGGAATTCTCGATAGCTGCGCGTAGGCTACGTGGAGTGACCAATTCATCTCAGATGAAGAGCGTCAAATTCAGAACAGAATAATGTAGAAAGCAACCATACGCAATAGCATTTAAAACTGACTGACAGCATACGGCACTCTGTCCTAATCTGGGAGACGAAGGGAAGAGACCCCTATCGGTACCTGGTCCTTGATCCTCCGCCTGATCAAGTCTTCTAGCGTTTCCGTTGTTTCTTCGGTAATGACTGGGGCTAAACAAAAAAAAAAAACAATTGCTTTTTACATAACAATCTGAAGGACCTTAAAGTCACCAATCGCTTGTAACATAGCAGAGTAAATAAAGAATCCCGCAAACAAATCCGGGGTAACAGCATACTCGATGAAATGCATGCGCAAGAAAAAAGGCTTAAAACTGCATAGACCGCAATTTGCAAGATCCTATGCACGAAACAAGCGTATGGACGTCAAAAACTGGCCTAACGCATAACGACCCATCGCCTTCCGTGCGAATTAAATCCTATGATCATCAGGCTATTGGAAGGGCGACTCATTACTATCAAGCTGCCAGTTAATAAGATGAAACGGGCTCGGCATGTCCCCTGTCAATGAATTTCAGTTGATTCTAGTCCTAAGCTTACAAAGTAGCAATCATAATTCTCTCACGCAATTATCCATCGATATAAAAGTATGCCGCCAAAGTGCAACGCAAACCAATTAGTACATCCATCTCCTTCTACCTCCAGCAACCTCCACCTAGATTTACAAGCTACGCTTAACAATAGCCATGATCTCAAAGCAAACGCAATTTCGCTTAAATGGCACCTGCAGCAAATGTCATTAGGTAAAATCAGATCCACGTCATAATTAAGATTATAGCATGGCAGAAATGATAGCTGCTGATGGCAGAACATGACACAATCTGCTCACCGCCCGCAGAAGTATGCTCAAACGTTACGTGTTCCTCAAGCAAACTGTTCACAGGCCGCTGCGAAGCACTTGCTTCACCCGACAGTTGCCATGGCTTGGCAGAGAGATTCGCTTGCTCCAATCGATGAATCTGCCTGAGAACCTACACGGAAACCGCGGCTACCACGATACAATACGTTTAGTACAAAAACTACTCGAAGCAGCCAATTCTTTTCGCAACTGAATTAAGTTACACAAACGAATGCAAATTAAACAGCATTGATCTACAATACTACAGGTAGAGAAATATTATGTCTGAAATGCAGTTCACACACAGTTAATAAAGGCCTACTCTTTCTCTTTCACAGCTAGGGGCAGGGGCTGAGTCGCGTATCAAGGTGAATCAGTGGCGTAGTGGAGTAGAGCGGTAACGTAGACGATGTAAATCCTCACACACACACAAGCACAAACACACACACACACACACACACACACAAACACACACACACACACACACACACACACACACACAAGCACACACGCACACGAAACAGCCATGAAGCAATTTAAGGGAAACAAGTCTTCCACAGCACTTCATGAACATCGCGCGCTAGCTGACAGATCGGATAACGAATTAGTACTATCAAAATTAGACTGAAATCGGAAGCTTCAAAATTATCAGCCAGCGCACCAAAAGAGGGAGATCAAGAAACTCAATACCCATAAACAGCACGTTTAACAAATCCGACAAAAAAAGACGAAACTTCAAATTACCTTCTCTTGGTCTTTCTCAAACGAAGATGCATCAGCACTTCGCGCATCAGGCGGTTCGTTCTGAAGCAAAGATTTACCGGAATCGACCGTGTCATCTACTTTGCGTGACACGCTAGGGCCATCAACCCTAAGAAGGCCATTTCTTTGCTTGTCGACGCGTACTGGCTTGTCCTCTTGGACAGGGTCAAAGAAGTCACTGTAGCGAGCCTCGGCAGCAGTAGCCCTGCAAGATAAGAAAACAAAAATAAAACCCACACTTCTCTATGAAAGCGCAACTGATTCATCACGCAGCTCCGCTAAAATTTCATGCAAACAGCAGTTCAGACGATATCGTCACAATGAATCATGGGGCGACACTGGCACCTCATGAAAGTAATCAATATAACGCCATCTGCAGCGCGCCAGGCCTTATAAACGAGAGAGTTATTCTTGCTAGTTGGTCAACCAAAGCTCACAAGGAGAACAACTCCACGTACCGCCTTGACTAAAAGTGCCCCTAGGTGAAATAAAAGCTGTAAGAAATTCCAACGTCGGTGCTATTCAAGCCGCCAGGGTCAAGAAGCATAGGATACCCATATGGCGTCGAGTACAAAGCCATTTTTTGGCAACAGGCTCTCCCACTCCCCAGTCCAAACATGTTAAAAGAAGTGTACAAACTATGGGCTGAAAGAAGAAGTTGTAAGCGCGAGCACACGAAAATTGACGGCGTCGCTGTGCCTGCCACGAGCGGATCTCGCATACGCTAACCAAGCCTGCATTTCACGGCATCACGCTGCAGGAGTCCAAATCTCAGCAACTGGCAAAAAGCTTCAAAATTCCAATCTCTATCCGAATCGGGGAATTGCATTCGATACGCTTCTTTATCAGTGCGGGCAATGCGCTTAACGGCAGTCGCCTTGAGCCATTTAAGAAGCGATATTCCTTCTCATAGGTAAATAGAACTAGAAAATCTATGAACACAGAGAGAAAAAAAAACGGTAGAAGAAAAGGCGGCAATATAATGTCAGCGCCGATCAGATTTTGTATGTCCTGGTTAATTATGTCACCACAATATTACATACGGCCACTGCATATAAACTAACAACCTGAGAGAACGCAAGACAATCACAACTCAAGACGGCCAGAGATACAGTAACTAATGATGTGATTGACGGAATAATTAATTTCAAATAGAAATTAATTAAATGAAAATTAATCAAATGGAAATTACAAATCTCGCTTATATAATGAAATACGCATATAACATATATAATGAAATACGCAATCCGTAATGAAAATATGATATATGAATCTAAGAAAGGCACTGGTATAGCAAAGCTTTGAAAACTTACGCATTATCGCCCATATCGTCATCATCGTCAAGGGATTGGAAAAAGTCAACCTGGCCACTAATGTCGCTATCCTCATTTACTTCAGTCTCACCGAGCTGCTGGTATTTGCGATCCTCGTCGTTGAGAAATTCCTCCATTTCGCCAAGCTTGAAAAACTTATCATCCACAACAGAAGTGCGGTATGTCTTTTTAACAGGATAAGTAACACTGTCCTCATCGTCGATCAAATCATTGCTATCATTATCACTGCACACATCATCATTTACATCCTCCTCATCTTCAGCCTCATTATTTCCATTCAAAATCGTCTCACTTAAAACGTCATCTACAGAGCTGCTACTATCTTCGAGTAATTCATCATGTTCTCTAACTGGCCCATTCCCAAACTTATTCATCTTTAAAATCCCTGATGCGTGCAGGGACATATCTTCCAATCTTAACTGCTCGACTCTGCTGCGGCTACCAGCCAAACATGGTTGGTTGTGAAGCTCCAGCTGCTGCCATATTTGTTCATTATCAAATCCCACGACAAGCAGTTCTTTGAATGAATTATCAGTTTTCCAGTCTATCATGTCAAAGTCCTTCATAAGATCATACAGAGTTTTGACTTGCTTGATATACCGTTCCCTGAGCTCATTACTCGGATCAAGCAAGGAGTCTATAGACTTATAAGAATGCTCAAACATTTCCATAACTTTAGAAATCGCAGGCTTGCCTTCAACACTATGAGGCATGGCATATCCCCAAATAGCTACAAGACCAAACGAATTCATAAATTGCAGGCACACAAGGCAAGGCTTCAATCAATACAGAACCTACTACCCTTCCAACAGAGATTCTTGATAACAATTTAGGCCTTGTTGATCATGAAACACAACCTAAAAAAATCAAGCTTAAACATCTACCAAGATCTGCAAATAATCACCTGACGCAGTCGAATTTAAAATAATTGAATCAAGAAGCAACTACCAAAGTATGGACTTTCCAAACATCATTGAGTGCTTGCACGGGGCTGACCAAAATTTTTTTTTTTCAAATCATGCCATTGCTAGCTTGCCTGGGTATCAACGCAAGAATCTCATGAAAGAACATTTTCTATGCACAATAAAATTTTTAAAAAAATTCCCTTTCATGCAGAACATACCATTCTCATTTTAATCACAAACCACAATCTTTAATTGAACGTGCACGCTGAACACTTAAGTAGAAGGCAAGGTAAAGAATAGGGCTAAGACTTAAATGGAAATTCTAGCAAGAATCGGAGACTGCGCACAGCAATATTATAACCAAGCAAGCAACAGAAACACTTGACGAACCAAAATATAGATAATAGAAAGAGGTATTATCGTAACAATTCAAAAGCCAGGATGATGTCTTATCCAAGCAAAATAAGCCAGCAAAGTGCTGACAGAGGCAAGCAGAGGTATTTGATGATGATACCACAAGTGCACTGACACTGAGGGGGATGACCAATTCTTCCAGAATATACTATGATGAAAGAAGGTCTAAAATTACTTCAAAAAATGGTTAGCATGCAGACCTGTTCATAAAAAAAACATGGCCTCCCTGTATAGAACATTGACGTACACTGCAGTACATATTTATGTACTCATTCAAGCTAACATAACAAGTTTGTTTTCATTGTAGTCAGGCACTTATCTAGTTTCAATATCATTGTAACTATCATGACAATAGTATACACTGAGCAACCTGCAGAAACCTCTACCCCCACAAACTCACAGCACAGGTAAAACGCAAATTCGCTCATATTAAGTTACACAAACACGTGCTAATGTATACTTAAATTTACTTGACAATAGTCATATTAGCTTAAAGAAATGATCTTGATTGCCAGTTGACAAGTGATTGATTAACTCTAATGCTTGGTTCGAATGCCGAACTTCTGCCGCGTCAACGGCAATTCCATTAAATTCGACTCATATGTGACACCGTTTCTGAAGTCGAGTTTAATTCTTGCTTGTTATTAACAGGGATCATCAGGCACATGCGCGCTTTTAAAATAACTCCATGCAAAGCTAGATCAAGTCAGCATGAAACTCAACCCTGCTGAGTGCGTTCGTTTGCTGAATGCAGACCAAGACAAATCGCTAGGCTGCGCAAACAGTTGCTTGAGTTTTGGAAAGCTTTGGGTTTGGAAAGCTCTGCTTACCAGGCAACCTTACAGACTAAATATTCACAACTTAGCCAGTAGCCCAATGGGATATGTACGCATGGCATACAAATCTCCAGTAAGTGAATAAGCAATAACTGAAGAAGAATGACAACATTGCATCAAGTGCATAGAAAATCGCATCATATTTACTTTAAAGCAGTACCAGCTGAACTCACAATTAGTGAGATGAACTGCTATATGCCCACTATGATGCTGAAAACGGAGGGGGCTATAATATAGACTTACATTGAAAAGAACTCTTCTACCAGATACAAACAATGACCCACACATTCAAAGCAGCCACATGATACACTGAGTGGAACACTCTAAAATGTTTGCTTCTCATAGCTCCATCTTACTGTTTACCCTGCTGAGCGAGCTGTAGTACAGCCTGAAGTACCTGTTCAGGAGTATAGTCAGATAAAGAAACACTTTTCTCCACTCCATGGTCAAATCTTGCAATCAGTCTGGGTTGAACCCCACTGCATTCTCTCACAAGAAACGGCAGATTAGGATTACTCGTTTTGATATCGACATAATGCTTTTCAACAAAGCCTCTAGTTCCTTGACTTGATACAGACTTCTGACAAAGATGAAGACGATACTCTCTAACCAGCTTTGACAGTTGTGAAAAAGACTCCAATGTTTTTGCTTGTCGAGCTCCAGCCATTCTCTATAACATCAAAACAAAAAAAGAATTCTTTTCCATATACATAGCTTCACATAGGTTTCCTGAAAACTGAAGGACATGTCTAGTAGCGACCGCCATGCACGATGGCTTATCGACCTAAAGAACCCATTTTACATGATCCCCACATGTTGTGATTGAAAAAATAAACATTTTTACAAAATTAGAGCACTAACAATGAAATTGAAGTTGCCTAAATACAAATCAGGAACGGACAGGAATTCGAAAAAAACAAATAATTCCATTATTTCAATGAAATCCGATTCCGAAGGAGGAAAGCTCAATTAAGCACGTGCGTTTCGCTATCCAGTGACACATTTTTTTGTACTTCACAGCAAATTAACAAGCTTACACAGCGCAATGCGGAAGCAAAAATCTATTTAAAGACAATGTAGAAAATCCTTGCCTTTTCAAGATAAAAACAACTATCAAACAGAAAACATATCTTTAAAAACAGATAAACCGAATTGCAAACAATACGTAAGCTGCAAGATTAGAACAAACAGTCCGATCCGAACGCGTTAACACCACCACGAGTTAACCGGGGTAGTTCTGCCGTCCATGTTCCAAGCACCCTAGGATTTCTAGTTCATGGCCAAAGTATCAATCTAATCATAGTATCAATCTAATCATAGTACTAGCTAATAGAAAGAAGCGAATAATAGGCACGAATCAAATGTATTGAATAGCTGTGGTCTCAAGAAATGAGTAATTTAAGTGATTTCATTTGTAACTGTCGACGAATTCCATCCTGGCTTGAGGGGCTAGCAATAATGCAGCTTCTTTTATGAAAAGCCATGCGTGAATCATCCTTTCCACACTACAGGGACGACAACCAGCAATGATACACCTACCACTGAACACCTACTCTAATATATTTTAAAAGAACAACAATTGCTTCTAATGGATAGGATCAACCCACTTGCCTCTAACGAATAAACTTTTAGTAGGCGATTTAAGAGTTTGATCGACTTGCAACCAGATTGCCTCTGTAGCAGGAGGTATCAGGGTCTGCACCATATCGAGGCATTGCGTGAGGTTGAATGGCATGGATTGAACTTGTAGAGTAGCCCAAATACCCTTAGGCTGGCAGGCCAAGGTTTAGTTGTGCGATAGGTATTCAGCAGGCACACGCGTTGATGCTCGTGCAAGTAAGTGTTCCATTTTGTCTTCGTTTAATCATCGCGTTATATACGGACTTACACTCTTCTCAACATGGCGCTAAAAGTAGGATGGCTCTTTACATGGCACTGCTACCACGTATGCGGAGGCGCGGAGGAGTGACAAAAGCTCGGTCTGCGAAAACACTCCCAAGGCTAAACACTAATCCTCCCGCGCCCTTGCTGCGGAGGATATACCCACGCACCAGCTGGGCGAACGTCACGATATCTCTGCGTTTGCTTTTGAAGACGTCGAACCCGAGTCGGATTTCGGGGAGGCCAGAGCTCAGCAAGGTCAAGGTAGCACAAATCAACAGCACCCGATCGCTGTTACAAAGACCAAAGGCAAACCCCCGCAAAACCCGTACAATAGCTGACGCTGGTAATGAAGCATTTACAGCTTACATAGCGCAGAATGCTCGTTTCACGCAGCGTCATCTAGAGTGGAGAAATAGTGAATTCGCACCCCGAGCTGCTGCCGCTCTTTCGCGCCTCCACATGCGTGCTAGTATCATGCACGCCGCGCACGAGAAACAAAGTGCCACATGGCTCGGGAATTGCAGGGCCCCGGAAATGGGTCACATATTGGAGGCAATCGCCGACAGCTGCTGTTAAGTCTGCACTGCTTGCCTCGATTTATTGGAGCGTATGTCATGCCCAAAAGCTATCTTTCCTACCAGTCACGGACTAGTGGGAATAACTAACACTCAACTGTGTATTATTGACTCCGTCATGGTGCCCAAAGAGTACAACGGCAACGTCACGCGACAGATGGTGTACATCTCCAAAAATATCATTGGTCCATACTTGTCTCAAACCGCCCTTAAGAACCTGCGAATCCGAGACCCAACATCGAGGATGCGTCGAACTCGCTTAGCAGCACCCAAACAGACAAAGACTGCGCAAGCACAAGCCCTCATTTGTGCTCATGCCCGCTCCGCACTGGGACGCCGGATAGACCTAAACAACTTCCAACCTGCCCGACGGCGGAAAATCCAGAGAACCTAAAATATTGGCTGCTTACCGCATTTTCCACAAGTGCGTTTAATACATTCACGCACCAACTTCTTCCGCGCATAACGGGATCACCCGCGCGCGTCACCTTCAAGCCTGGAACGATTCCGCACGCGGTACACACGCCGATACCAGTGCCTCACCATTGGAAGAGCAAAGCTAAGGACGATCTCGACCGGGACATTCGACTGGACATCATTGAGCGTCTACCACGTGTGCAGTGACATTAGAAAAGAACGGTGAGCCGCGTCGCACGGTTGACCTGCAGCAGTTAAACAAGGCGACGCTACGCAAGACCCACCGCCTGGAATTGCTATCACTGCCTCCCATTAAAAAAAAGAGACCAAGGAGGTCACCAAATTTATCACTTAATAGAGTCGCTACCAGTACTGCAGGGCTCCAATGGGATTCTATGGCTCTGGGGACGCCTACGCTGGCGATTCTACGACATAACGGCCGTGAACCGACGGGTCGTTCGATGTATAGACGACTCACTACTTTGGGGCGAGGGCATCGCGTCGGCCTTTTGGCATACATTCGATTACCTCAAGCTGTGCGGGAACAACGGGATCATTTTCAATAATAAGAAATTTCAATTTTTCCCTGGAGAATGCCGACTTCGCCAGCTTCGAAGTGACGATGGAAAGGTACAAGCCGCAAAAGAAGCTTCTATCCGCTGTAGAAGATATCCCAACGCCAGAAACGATCGCGAGCATCCACTCCTGGTTTGGCTTAATAAACCAATTGTCTGACGCTTGCTCTCAGGCAAAAGTTATGGCTCCATTTCGAGAACTGCTTACGCAGAAGTCCAGAACCTTTTACGTGGACGAAACGTTAGATCTCGCTTTTGCGAAGTCGAAGAGCGATATTGTAAGACTTGTTCAAAATTGCGTCCGCTCATTCAGACTCGATCGCACAACATGTCTCACCATCGACTGGTCAAAAACAGGGATCGGCTTCACCCTCACTCTGAAACATTGCACATGCCCGCAGCCGCATTCGCCGACATGTGGAGACGATCATTGGAAACTGATATTAGCTTCTCGAGGTTTCTCAATCCAGCAGAAAGTCATTACGCACCATTCGAAGGCGAAGCACTCGCAGTAGTTTATCGGCTCAAGTGCTGCAGCATGTTCGTCATGCGATGCCCAGAACTGATAGAGGC
Source organism: Craspedacusta sowerbii (assembly GCA_003687565.2). Taxonomy (NCBI): domain Eukaryota; kingdom Metazoa; phylum Cnidaria; class Hydrozoa; order Limnomedusae; family Olindiidae; genus Craspedacusta; species Craspedacusta sowerbii. The sequence goes on from QQSS02198276.1 coordinate 11,703, forward strand.
AGTTGACCGCCAGCCACTTGTAAAGAGCCTTGATGATCGGGAGCTTGAGACCGTAGCCAGCCCGCTCCTTTTGCGCCTCAAAAAGCGAACGTTAATGTACGACTTTAAAATTGTGATCCTGCCAGGACCGTTGCTTGCCATGATGGCCCCGTACAATGCCTCCCACCGCCAGCGCGAAGCTCAAAAAGTGCAAATCTTACCGTCCAATGACACCATCGCGTCAACATATGCAATCAGATTCCCACCTGGTCACGATCTTCCCGCGATAATATGGGAGATTGTAAACAACGCGGCCGCATTCGACCACGAATGCACAACGCCATGCGAACAAAGTCAACAAGGGTTTCCTTACAGACGAGACGATCTACCCCGCATCTGCGCGTATACGGGCCGATGCAGAATGAACTCTATGTTATCGGGAACGTCCCCTTCAAAGACCACAGGATGCTTATCCCATTTGAACTAAGGAAGATCCTTTTGGAAGGTCTTCACTCTGCGCATAAAGGGGTCAAGAGCATGTAAACCAATGCAAGGGAGAGGTTATTCTGGCCTGGCGTAGATGCAAAGATTCGCCTCAAGCGAGACCAGTGCAAAAGTTGCAGCGAGAATGCACCCTCACAGCGATCCGAACCACCAATAACCACTCCGCGTCCTGAATTTCCCTTTGAGCAGGTTGTAATCAACCC
>QQSS02198287.1:0-12388 GCA_003687565.2 Craspedacusta sowerbii
ATATATGTAACGATACTAACGAACGATAAAATGCAAATAAAATAATAAAAATTAGCTACTCCACGTGAAAAGCACATTCTTTTCACAACAACGATACACCCACAAGTTACAGCAACAATGTGCGCCATGAATATGAAAAAACAAACAAACAACAACAATAAAGCAGGAAACGGGGAAAAAACAACATCGAAGGTAAGTCAATTGAGCTTACAGATAAATAAAAGCCACAATACGAGAGAGAGCAAAATCCTACGGTGCTGCCGCAAGGCAGAGCAGACTCGGCGAACGTGCATACCCACAGGTGGGCAAGAGGGGACAAACAGTACGACACCGCGGTTGTCCACAAATTAAATTTACAAAGTAGCAAATAGAATAAGGTCATCCCTCTTAGTAGAGCCACGCCACCGCTGCACTGGTGAAACAAGTCTGAGACGAAAGCAATAAATAAAATGACTAATGTGACGTGCAGGCGCGGTTTGAAAGTTACTGTTTAGAAGGAAACCACGGACTCAGTCGCATCTGAATCCGCAAGTGCCTTGATGGCGAAAAGCTCGACCCGATCCCACTCAAACATATGTAATTTTTTTTTGTAATAATCTGGTACGCAAAAAGAAATACAACAATCATATAATCAGGAAATAACCTAAAGCAAAATTTACTCAATTACCAGAACCACTAGAAAAAAAACTTTACATACCAACGCGCACGCAAGAAAGAAAACTCTGTCGCGCTTATGCCAGGGATACTCTTTCCATCCACGAACATACAAAGAACGCAGAGCAGTGGTATTTCATCGTTTTTCATGTTTTTTTTTTTTGCTTTTTTTTTTATTTGAACCGCGATTTAGTTTAAATCAGGCAACCTAGTACCCGGGAGCACAATAAGACTCTGTAACCGATTTACACGCAGCTTCGATAGTAATCGAGACCGAGCGGGTCCACGCGGCACGCAAATCGGTTAGTGAGTGCCATAAGCCCACGGAAACGCTGGCAAATCTCAACAGTCCATCGACAGCATTGTTTTCCGTACGCATTTGGAGTTCAATGTTCGACTATCAGTCGGATCCTTTAGCCTGCCTAGATCGAGACAAAGCGCGTAAGGCGTCACGCAAATCGGTTAGGGAGTCATATTACGCTACCCGACGCATGAAACGTTATCCCGATGAGCTCAGTGGTGGTCCCGGTGCCCCAGCACAGTAGATATAATGGACAACAGTCGCAAACTGTCATAACGTGTGAGCTTTAAAAATAAAAGCAAAAACAATAGGCAATAATCACGGCAATCATGGTAGCCATAAACAAGCTTCACATTCGAGAACAAGATCTCAAAAATAAACGAACTTTTACACGCAAAAAAAAGTGGCAGGATTACAATAACGCTCCACGCGCTATCAGACGCTCTGCCCATTGACATCACGCCATGGCGTTCCTCAGCGAGACCAAAATCAATATCAAATACATCCAATGAAGTCATACCCATACATTATTGCGACAGGTTTGGCTGAGCCGACCTTGCCTACTACAGCTTGTAATTCTCTCCATCCGCTCATAAGCCAGAGCAGCAAGCTACGCCCATTCATTTCCTTAGCGATAGCCAACCAACGAACGTCACGCACCCGTCACCAAGTAAAGAGGCAGAAAAACATAAGAAGCATGGGGACTAATCTCCACATGTTCCCTGACGTCATATCGACAGTTCACATGTTTAATGAGCACGTCGCTCGAACGGGACTGCAATAAAAAACGGAGACATAAACGTATAAAACACACGCCAAAAAAAAAAAGGAAGAACCCAAAAAGGAAGAACCCGCATCAAATCATAAGACAACAGCACAAGCCTACAACTGGCGGGGGGTTCGATGTCAACGAATTATCATTCCGGTACACTGCATTCGCATACGCCCCCCCCCCCCCAAAACAAAACACCACCAAGGCGCAGAAAGATTTCAAAACAATAAAACGATTCGCGAACAGCATCAAAACTCCATTTCAGGCCCGAAGGAAACTCCACTTCAGGCCACCATTTCAGACGACAGACACTTTCAGACTCCATTTCAGGAAACTCTATTTCACACCACAAGGACAAGACCAGCCTGCGGATAAACTAAACATAACAACCTCCCACCCCGCATACCTGATTTGTGCTTTCTTCATCATGTGTTGACGGACTTCCCTTATCTTCACTTGCAGGCTGACCTTGTTCGGAAACAAATCCTTGTGCTGCCGCTGGAAAGCAAAGGTGACGCTATCCGACGGATAGTAGCCGTGCTCCTCAAACAGCTGCATCACCAAGCTTCGGCGACGGTCCAAAATACGCCTGTTCGACGTGACGACCACTTGGCCGTTAGGACTAATAGGCGATGCTGATTGCGTCATGGCTTCTACCTCCATAAATGAGGTGTTGACGGAAGCGGTCGCCGTGTGATCAATCGCTGTAGGTGTGGCAGCAGAGTCGGTAGCTGTGGCACCAGGAACTAGCTCAGATGTAGGACGAAATTGCGGCAACTTTGTGAAGTGCTCATGGAAAGCGACTTGCTCAAGCACCCTATTAAAACAAGTCACCGCGCCTGTTCTCAAGTCATGCCATACACAGAACGTCGCCTTAAAAACAAATCTTAAGCGACAAAACTAAGGCGTCAGAATCGCTAAGCTATTTTCAGAATACGAACAGCCGACACAAGAGCTACCTAAGAGCTACTCAAAAAGATTCAAACGACCTTAAGACAAACAAACTATGTCTTTAGATTGGACTTAAGATGCCGGGCGTACGCGCTTTCAGGATCGCGCGACAAAAAAAAAAAAGGTGTAGATTTTGATGATGAAAACACGAGATAGCAAGCACATGGCAATCATTACGCAGCATCAACATTCATGCAATCTAGAGTTTGACCGAATCTGCTTTTTCAGTTACGGCCGTAACCGAAATCCAAACCGAAACTGCATGGCCGTAACCGCAACTTTCACCGTAACTCCTCACACAATTACGGCCGTAACCGAAACCGAAACGTATGCCTGTACATAAACTACGTATATGCATCAAGACGTCACGTTGTGTATTTACTCATCAGCGATCTATTAACTACTTGGTAGTTATTACTCGTTGAGTATGCTATTCAATTAAAGCAACCGTCTGCGCGCACGCGCACACGGCAACCGTAACCGAAACATCGCCAAAATTTCGGCGCCGTAACCAAAACCGAACCAAAATTCGGTCAACCTCTAATGCAATCGCAACTCACCTTTCCGTGCCGTCATCAAGAGGCTTCTTCAGAATCGACTTCTTTGTAGGACTTACAGCTGACGGAGTGGACGGCTCCGACTGCGATCCCCGCTTCGCAGACTGCAAGTCATCAAAACGGATTCGCGGCGGAGCATGAGCAGCTCGGCCACCGGTTGCGTTGCTCGGGCCAGAGGCCAGCTGCGAAAAAGAACTGAACACTTCGGGTCCCGTATGGCTACCACTAGCACACGGATCGGATATGAAGGAAGCCGAAAGCGAGCCTGTGGAAGGTAAGGATCCTATATGAGAGGATCCACATGGGGCGTGCGTGGCGAAATCTACTTTCGCTGCAGCAGGTAGAAGAAGTACGCGTGGATGATCTGGTTGGTGCTGAGCAGTTGACGAGCGCAGGAGCGACGGGAAAAGATGCTCGTTCGGAGAGAGAGGACTGACAAGCATGCATTGAACAACTGGCCGCGGCTGCAAAGATTTTCCACCGCTAATGCTGCTGATGTTCTGATGCCCAAAGACCACCGGAGGCCCGCGCGGTCCATGCTCTGGAGGACCTCCAGTATCCTGGCACCTACCTACATCAAGTTTCCCGTCATCTTTTCTAATTAACTCGGATATCGAGTGAAAAGCCCTTGAAGGCAATGGCGAATAATTGAGCGTTGGTCTACCCATAGACAATGAAGAGTTGCCATTCCCGTGCTCAGATGCCAAGTTGCTTCCCTGTCTCATAAACTCACTTTGCCTTTCCCACGTAAGAAATGACCTTGCGCGCTCTTTTTCCTCGGGCACGTCAAAGTTTTCAAACGAAAACGACTTCTTAGCCAACATCGTTCCTTGCATTCCCTTTTTGTGAGTAAATACCAATGGAGGTGGGGAGCTACTAGGGCGATCCAGATCAAGGTCGTTGGGAGGTTCTTCTCTGCACTCGAGTTGCAGCTCTGAGGACTTGTCATCAACGATCTAGACCGGAAGGCAGCTCACGTGACTAAAACATACCAATGCAGACGAAGCACCCGAAATTATAAATACGTTCACACACGCAGATAAGCAATAAACCTATTTACGAAAATCGACGACTTATGTCAAGGCAAGGCGTTGCGTAGGCGAATAACTACCATGGTCAATGGCATCAGCAGCCAAGAGCAATCGGGTAAGCGATTCAGTCAAATCTATTAACTAACCAGCATCGATAGAGCCGTGTTAGCTGTCCCAGTGATAAATATGAATATGGCGACAAACAGAAACCACGAATAGAGTAGCAAATGTGAATGGAGTAACAAACGTGAATAGAGAGACAAACGTGAATATCTTTGAAAGATTTGAATAGATTGACGAACATTAATAGAGTGACCAACATGAATAGTGACAAACCAGAATAAAGCTTGCATAGAGGGACAAACATGAACGGAGAGACAAACAAATAGATTTGAATAGAGTGACTAACATGAATAGAGTTACAAACCGTGAATAGAGCGACAAACACGAATAGAGAGAAATATGAATAGAGAGACAAAAACGAATAGAGTAACAACCATGAATATAGTACCAAACAGTGAATGCGACAAGCATAAATATAGTTACACACATGAATAGAGTGACAAGCTTCTACAGAGGGGCAAACATGGAGAGAAAAACATAAAGAGTGACAAGCATGCATAGAGTGACAAACATGAATAAAGCGACAAATAGAGAATGGAGTGACAAACAGTGAGACATGATTAGGGTGACAAGCATGAATAGAATGACAAAGATGAATAGCGTGACAAACATGAATAGAGACGAACACGAACGGCGCGTCAAGCATGGAGTGACAAAGATGAACAGAGGTATTACCACAAACATTATTGCAACTGAAGCGCATAATTCGCCGAGCATAATTAACTAGTGCGAAGTGATTAGGATGGCGCCGACGAATCTTTATAACGGAAAACAAACCGAACGCCTCAAACCTGCACTTTGCATCTCTCAACTGTTTTTAAGCCGTCATCCACACCACGGACCGATCTTGTTGCTGCACAAATAAATAAAAAATAAAAAATATCCAACGTCAGTTAATTATCTACATACTCGAAGACCTGCCTGTCTGAACGGTCAGCTGCTCACAAAGGAGACCCAGCTTAACTTCGGGGCGCCCCACCTTTACGTTTGATATTTTGTAAAGCAGAACATTCTTGCTAGGCTACACGGTTCAATACTGATGTAACGAAGAAAAACTTGGGCCTACTCATTACCAGCAAATGCTTTATTACCGAGGCCCAATACAAAAAAGAAAGGGCATACCTGGAGTATTAATAGAGAGAGCAGATATTAATGCAGTGGCATTTCTACTCTGAATGCACAAAAAGCCGTTGTTCTTGCACCCTTAAATAATTTGCGAAGATCAAAAGAACGATAATAAGGAATTTCTCGCAATTTCTTCCGCCAAACTGACCTGCACCTGAGCACGATGCTATAAAAACCCATCCTGAATCTTACTCTGAAGCAAGCTATTAAAAACTAGCACACACTACATGGACAGAACTATTCGTTTATGCATTCGCTTCCCTGCCAGAGCTAGTCGACCATTTTGGACTTCTCCACAGCATTAAAAACCAGGTAGACTCAATAAATCTTAAACTCCGATCATTCTTACTCCTCACTCTCGCTCATTCGGGATGCGTACTCGGCGATACTAAGGACAATTACAAATTTAAATTCCATTTTATCAACTTCATAATGACGCATGGTTAAGCAGCGCTCAAGACGAATCACGAGCCAGCACATATCCCTATTAATTGGACGAAAAATGAAACGATGTGGATGCGCATAGTGCAGATCAAATTAACTAGTCTGTTAGATGCGTGTGTCAAGCGAGCTGATGATGAAGCTCTTATGGCACGACGTTTTCAAGACTGAGGTTGATACAAATTGGAGCGCCATCCGCGAATGAAGATTGAGGTTTAATAACAAACTTGCTTACAAAGGACACGATCGTAAGTACCTGTGTAGCCCACTTTAGAAACAAGAAGTACACTGCATGAATCGCTCGCACAGTTCTCACTATCAAGGCCAGAAATATTAGATATGAAATATAGGAGCGAAATATAGAAATATATGAAATATAGAAATCTAAGAAATCTAGAAATACATGAAATATAGGAGAAAAATACAGAAATATATCAGGCACCTGGCGCTATAATATGGTAGGACTTGCATACAGAGCATCTCCTCCGATCTTTATAGTTCAAAGTCCCAACGTAAGCTACTATCAAACGTGCTGACATTGACGACCGCCTTACTGCAAACGGGCACATAAAAAACGTGACCGACGAGATTAAACACAAGTTGCGCATAGCCTTGCCAACCAAGCACTTCATCAAGAACCTTACCACCATCATCTTCTGCTATTGCACAGGAGGCGATCCCACCAGCAGACCTGGGTCTTTTTCTCTTGTCCTTCGAGGACCATTTCCACTCAGGGAAGTTACGATAGTGAGCTTCTTTTACCTTGAGAGAAACAACATGTGCTAGTGTCTCTAAGTCATATATTATGTTAACATGAATAAATATTGAGGTAGCTCAAAAATAATAAAAAAATCAACGTTGATAACCTTAGGCAAGCTGAATGACTAGGGCATACCTGCCCTAGAAATCTTAAAGCTTAATTATGACAATTAAGGGAAAACTCCGGGAAAACTTAGTGTATAATTTAGACACTGACACGTCATAATCGAAACATTCCACATGTAACTATGTGAATGCAGAATACTGCACAACCTTGTGTACGAAAAGAGTCTGCCAAATAAATAGATGCACTACACGCCACTAAATCCTGAAAACATCAATGTTTACATGTGAAACATAAATGAGCAAGCTTCCATGAGCTTGACAACATGCCTTTAAGAACATTAAACAGAAGGCCTCCTAGTAAGCCAACCTTTCACTCGACAAAATAGTTTTCTTCAAAAGAAGAACTGCACATTTTCTAGCAGTGAATCAAAATTTATGCACGAAATTTATGCATACTTAACAAAAACTAATCCAAAAAAGGAAACATTCAACAAGCTAGAAGTCTCATCTGGCACTACCAGAAGCATCAAGCGCTAATATTTGAAACATTGTGATCCTGAACATGAAGACCTACTTCGTCTGCTAATTTGCGGTATTTCTGCTGCTCTTCAGGGCTAACAGCATACCACATTTCGCCAAGGATTTTTGAAACAGTTCTATTATCTTGGTTTGGGTGCTGTTGATGAACAAGCTGCCTGTGCTTCTTGCTGAATATCATAAAAGCATTCATGGGACGACGAACATGTTCCTTTCTGCTCCTGTCAGTCTAAACGTAAACAAAATGCATGCCTTCTGCGTATATAATCTAACGTGGCATGCAGGACATTAGTGCCAATTTTTTCTTAAACTCTCTCGGACATCAAGCACGAACCAGGCGGCAATCACAAATTCAACTCAGATTAAACATTTTACACTTTCTAGCCTTAAAGCTTATGATGTCAGCGAACACAAGGTAAAAATTATAGAGACATTGAATAAAACAAATACTGCCTCAGGCTATGTCTAGTTTACCTTCAAGCTAGGACTTTGCAAACCAAAGGCTTCTTTTTCTTTGTCACCATCCTCCACAGGGAGACCTTCTATGTCCAACTCATAGGAATTTAGGTTCAACACATTTTGCACTTCCTCCTTTCCTAAGTCTGCTGCAATAGCATTTTGGTCATCATATTCATCACCATCACCATCAAGTGTCAACTTTGGGCTGCTCACAGGTTTGGCGAACACACTTTTCCCGGATCCAATTGTAGCTTGGTTGCTCACAGAGTAATTGGACATAATACCTGAAGTAACCACAGGGACATAAAATGTTGGGCAAGGTCTCTTAGCTAGAATAGCCATGGGTGATGGTAACTGCTTCAGAGATGTAGATACAGATGGATGAATTGGTGAGAAACTATCCACTGGTATAGGCCTATTGCTCGATTGTACGATATTGCACTGTTTCTCATGAGCCTTGGAAGAATATTCAGGTAAGCACTGATCGTCACTGGATTGAATACAAATACCAGAATCCGGACTGACTGGCAATGATGTATAGGCTTGTGAAGCAAGGTTAAGAGATATCTTGTTAGGGGTACTGTGGTGTAAAACCTGCTTTGGAAGCAAAGCGTGAAATTTTGACGGGCTAACATTAGATGTTTTTAATACACTAGGCGACAAAACACGTGGCAAAATAGGCGACTTGAGAAAGCCAGGAGTATTGGGTTCAGAGAATGGTGTAACAGACCTGCTGAGAGACATCAAAGCAGATGCTGCCTCAACATCTGATTCATGTAACTCGCCTAGCCATGCAAAAGAAGAAAACTCGGCAGGTGTCGTGCTCTGATTAGAGTGATCACTAGATGTGCCCTCAGGGGTACCAGAGCCTGGGAAGCTGGATTTAACCTCGCTGTAAAGAGACAAATGTCTAGAACAGAGACCTTTTTTTTGAGACTCTTTGTCGCACAACTCAATAGAGCACAATCGTCTCCACTGTTTGCCATTGAATTTCTTTCTAAAACCATCATTAGCCATAACAACCTCCCCTTTCTTATAGCTCTTGCAGTGAGGGGTAGTTCCCCTGCTAGACCTTGAGCAATGGCTGTGAGGGGTGGAGCTTCCACTTGATGGCTGAGGTTTCGGAAACTCATTTTGTATTGACGTAAAAACTTCGTTTACTTCAAAATCTGCATCAATTTCAGAAACTGCTGAATCTGTTTCCTCATAATCAATGCTTAAGTTAAGCTGGCTTTGCTTGAATGGCAACTGGAGGGCACGAATGTCATTGCGAGTCACCCAGAGTTTAGAAGAATCTGTACAACACAATTCCACTTGATATTTTAAGGGCCGGTCCTTGATTTCTAAAATAACACCCTTTACAAAGACATCTTCATCTTTGCTTTGACGAACACAAACTGCATTGCCAGGTTGCACAGATGTACGAGTTGGTGCTACATTTGCAATGATATCTTGAGAACTGCTTGTCAGATCAAACACATATGGCACTGAGTCATCGTCATCAAACAAGACTTTTACCTGACCAGAACTGTTGAAATCTGTCACTATACCAGGATAGTAAAAGCCTCCACGCAGAGCAAGAACATCCGCAATTTCTAAATTGTGTACAAACTTCTTCTTTCCCGAAGGACCAAGATAGCACAAATCCTGCTTTTCTCCCATACAAAAGTCTTCAGAAGCATCACTCAAATCGCGCTTTCTATGTACCATTTCAGGAATAATCGGACCTTGTTGTAGTTGAGCCTATCATTATGTCAGCCCAAAGGAAAACAGGCCTCAAAATTCACTTGCATTATAATGTCTGAACAAGGTATGAAAATCAAGAATTGTTTCACTCCCAGGCAAAAGTTCAATCACATGCAATCATTTGCAGTCGCTTAATAACATAAGAAAAAAATCAAAAAGGAAGTACAAACGTGTCTTGCAGAAATGCCTAGTAACATAACACACTGAAAACTCAAAATAAGCGAGTCTATCATACAATGCTAAAATTATTTAAAATTAAAGAAGCAGAAGCATCACGGCTACAATTATTTTTGATAATTATTTCACATGTCAATGAGCACAGTGCAAAGACACCAATGCAAAAAATTAAATACACAAGGGGAACCAGTCTTGCCAGAGCATGCGACGCCAACATACGTAAGGCAATAAGATATTTACTACAAACAATGCAACTGCAACCATTCAAACTTCAAAACAAAACTGAAGCATGTCTGATCCAAATCCATAATTTGGCGAATAGTTCATTTTCGGTTTCCCACCAAGAATACGTCGTTTATTTAAAACCCAGGCACTTAAATGGTTATCATCAGCCAAAGATACTCCATGAACGAGCAGAAAGTTCGAAATAGCAGGTGCAGCACCAGACGGTCGTTAAACCAAATTGCGAGAGCGTGCAACATTTCCATTTTAAAATTCCTATCGCACACAACCATCGTCCATTGCAGCAATGGAGCCTCCAAAGCGATTGAAACCTCTCATTGAGCAAATGCGCTGACCTCTGTAGAAATGCGATTGGCCATCTCGCCACGCCATGCCTTTCATTGGCCCTAAATATGCACCTTGAATGGAAGGATGCCTTCATCAGAAGCATTTGCTGAAGTAAGTGTATCTGTTTTTTTAGTTGCGCGCCTGTCGAGAATTAAATTCTTTTAATCACGTTTTTAGCTTCTTCAGTTGCTGCTAGATTTTAATAAGAAATCGACGTCGCCATTTCGGTAACTTCAACGCACGTTGCTGTTGAAGCCCCCGGATTGAAATTGCCCGGCTGGCGAGGCATGAGTCTGATTGGGCATGCCTGGGTTTGCTCGGATGTTCCATTCATGACCTAAAGCACATTTTTTTTTCACAGTGCTTATTGCGAGGTTCCACAGGACTCAAATTAAAAAGTCTGCTACGCTATAGGGAACTAGGCAAAACTTTGGATTCATTTCCGGATTTTATACAGCAGGCCATGTTTGCCAGTCGCGCATTAGGAAGAAAGGGCTTGTGGTACGCTGGGAAAGTTGAGCTCCACCTTGGGGCGATTGCACCGGGGTCCCATCATTAAATATTTTGTCCCAATTAAGAACAGACAATATAATACGCTAGGATAAATCAGTGCCTGATCAATAAGTCCTGATTTACGAAATTATTTTCTTCAAGGCAAAGAATAAAGCTATTAATTTTGAAGATTTACCCATCGAGGGTCGTTATTTTCTTCAAGACGTTAAATTGCCTCTGAATTCCAGCCTGTGGCCATCGTTGCATGCCACACCCGTCCTAATGCTTGACCCTATTTGCCTCTCCTCCTTTTCTCAAATCCGGGCGCATCCGCACATGGTGTTTGTATGTGTGCGCGTGCGTCTGTATAGGCTTGCGTGAATGTGAGTGTGTGTATGTGTGTGTGTGTGTGTGTGTGTGTGTGTGTGTGCTTGTGTGTGATAAATATTAAGCGAAAGGTAACTTGAAGAATGAATGACCAAAGATTCACCCGAATTCCATTCAAGATTTTACAATGAGGTCTATCAGGATTTTTTACCGGTTATTACAAAAATAGCTTCGTAGTCAGGCCCTGCTGTGGGTACAAAAAGCCAGAATGCTTGCATCCTTAGACAGGTCCTGGCTTCTTGTGGCAAATATTTGTTTTGTGCGAAATATCCGATGAAGTGCAAGCCATGGTCGGCGTTTATTTGCTGCGCTGGGTCGACAGTACCGAAGAACCATTATTATCCTGGCGCGAAAAAAAGTTGATTATTCTAAAATGACCTCATAAGCCACGCGTCCTAGATTAGTCTTGACTCACCTTGCTCTGGGCTGCCTGGTTGCAGAGCTCCACTCTGTTGCCTGGTACTTGCTTAAGCAGACCGGAAATGCCCGTTTTTGCGACTGTTCATTTTGTTGTTGACTTAAGTATCTCTGCCACATTGTAGTGCTGAACATTTTCCCGCCTCCCCCTCCCCCCCCCCCCCAGGCGCTTAGCATATATGTACTTAGTAAAGAAGTTTTGTGTGTCCCACTTGTAATTTGACTTGAACTTTGATCACTTGATATCCTTTGAACAAGCGTTTTAGCTCCATTCCTGCCAGAGAAAATATTTCAAACTATAGCACGAGCCAGACATCCCGGCTTGGAGACAGTCTCGTGAAAAGAATTGTTGATTGACGACTTCTATCCTGGTGATTGTACAGTTGCATGATTTCTCAGTTATCTACTTTTTGGCGAAGCCAGCCAAAGATATGCAATTGAACTCCATCTTATCATAAAGCTTTCACGCTATAGAAATATTAAACATTAACTGCCGGTCATTAATAATGAACTGTGGAAATATTTTCGGTTCTAGTAAGACTGAAATATTTGAGCTACGGGGCAGTTCAGACCGACCGTTAAGAAAATCTCGTGCTCGCTGCAAATGTCTAGATGGTCCAGCCAGTGAGCCACTTTTTTTCCTCCAGGGTTAAAGACACGAAATCCAGTGAAAGCTAGAGATGAGACCATTTGCACGTTCATCATTGTTTGATGAGTAGACAATAGATTTATTCCGGGACTTGAGGATGGGAATGTTTATATATATATATATATATATATATATATATATATATATATATATATATATATATATATATATATA
>QQSS02198298.1:0-25408 GCA_003687565.2 Craspedacusta sowerbii
GACTGGCTGACTGACTGGCTGACTGACTGACTGACTGACTGACTGACTGACTGACTGACTGACTGACTGACTGACTGGCCGACCGACCGACCGACCAACCGACCGACCGACTCACTGATTCACTGACTCACTGACTCACTGACTGACTAACTCACTGACTGACCGACTGACCGACTGACTGACTGACCACTGACTATTATTGGCACTGGTTCAAATGGAAGGTGTGTGTGTGTTAGCTAGGTAAAGCATTATAGGACATTCAAGAGTATGGTCGTAGGAGCATGTACTTCTGCCTTATTGCATGTTTTGTTATCAAGGTGTCGTTTGTGCAATGTAAAAGAAAATATTAAAAAGTGCTCTCTTACTGCATTTGACTCCGTCTTTACTTGATCCCATTCCTCTCGGACATGCCATGTCCCCAACCTGCCAGTTCACCGCAAAATGTACAGCTGTGAGTGTTAATGTACACGACTTCCATGGCATATCCAGGCTTCCAGGATTGTTGTTATCACGCATTAGGTTGTCGACCTTGCTTTGCAGGCTGACTCTTTCTTTCGCTACGGCAAATGCAAGACCAATTGTGTCTTTGTTGTCTTTAGGCTGGCCTTGCAACCCTATGTTGACTAATAGATTTGCTGCCCAATTACCGCTTTCTTTATTAATATAGTCCAAAGCAATATTTGTGCTGTCAAGACCAATTTTCGCAGCTAGCTGTGCGCGGATTAGAGTTACCATTTCACTGGACTCCTCTGATCTGGGTAGGTAGCATGCGGACTGCTTTTCCTTGGTATAGACGCTTAAACCAAGACGAACAGCTTCTGTCTTATGATGTGTTCGGAGAATATCAAGTTTTGCTTTTCGGCTTTGGACAGTGTGGTAGCCGTTAGAAAGAGTACACCAGTAATGACCAATATTAAGAGATGATGTGCGAGGTATCTGTAAGAAGCTCGTCTGGCCCATTTCAATGGGAGTGTTGCTTGTGTATGGCTTAAACCACCAGGTGACTAGTGGTTCTGGTTCAGCAGTGCCATTGCAAAAGAATGTTACACTTGCACCTCCTGGAAAGTCAAGCTCCACATCTTCAGGATGTGTAATTATTTGCAAGTTTGTAAATACACGCACGAGAACCTTGTTTGATGTCGAAGATCCAACTAGATTTTTTCCTTCACAAGTGTAGTAAGCCCCATCTTCTACTGAAACTTGCTTGATTATCAACTTAAAGCCTGTGTGGCTAGGTAGTACAGAGCCATTTCTTCTCCACTCATAGTCAAGCTGTGAAGACGATCGTATTAGGCATTCCAGCTCGAAGGTTTGTCCGATATAGGCGGCTGCGGATGAAGGCATTGGCTTCACCAATCGTGGCGCTTCATCACAAAAATGGATTGCTTTCTGCAATGTTGTAACCGCTTTGTTTATTGAACTCGCTAGGTCAAGGGCTGATGATTTTTTTAGATTTGCGGTTTCCAAAAGAACTCTTACGAGTGATTGTGTTATGTCAATGGCATTTAAAGCAGTCTTATAATCCGGCATTCCTGCTTCTAGTAGATTTGTAATGTTGTCGAACTGCGCTTGCAGGCAATCAGTAAATCCTGTGCAAACCGCGCCCACATCTTGCGACAGTTTTGTCTCGCTGGTATCACGCCAGCGTTTTAAGGCATCAGCAACATTCTCGGTGGTTCCGGTTTTATAGTAAGATATCTCATCGATGAGGGCTTGAACCGCAGCAGATTCAGTTGAGGGCTGCTGCATCCTTGTCGAATGAAGTTTAGAGTCGCCATTATCGGAGGTGTGCTTAAGCGTTATCTCCAGATCAATAAATACATCCCTAAGCACGAAAAAGTTTTCCTGGAATATAGCACATACAGTAGCCCAGTGCTGAGCACCAGGCTCCTTATCAATAGCATTGTCTTGTGCTAGTTCCACATTTCTGCGCCGGCGTTTAGTTACAGAAATATAGTCAACAAAGCTGCGAACGATTGTGTGAGCAATGTCAGTCATTGATGCATTCTCTTCTTTGAAGTCAGCAGTTATGTCAACGAAGCTGTTGTCTCCAAATTGATCCTGTACTGTTATTCGAAGAGGGATCCGTGTTAAGCTTGCCTGGTATGAAGTAGCCTGGAATTCAACTGATTTTATAGTTACTGAAGATACTTTGCTAACTGTGTTTACCATCTCTCTGATTAATTTTCTCTGTTTGTACAACACATTTACATTTTGCTCGCTTAGCTTTCGCTGTTGTTGCAAACGATCCAGGCTGGCCTTGCTCTTTTCATGAGTCAGCTTAGCTCTACTAAGTTTGATTTCTGCAATCTGAATATCGTATTGAAATGCATTCATTGCATTTCTTGCATCATCGTAATTTCTCCATACATGTATGGTCTCACTTCGAATGCTGGTTACGGCCCTGGCAGCGTCTTGTCTAAATTTTACGCACAACTCATTTGATGCCAGGCAGTCAGGTTTTTGCAAGTATACACATTCACGCTCAGTGCAATTTAACTTCGCTTGTTCAAAACCTCGGACTACAGTCTTTGGTACAAGATTACACTGCTCCACTTTGATCTTAACATATTCTGTCATTAGTTTCTCTTTGTAGCATAGGTATGTGAAGTTCTTCTGGACTACTACTGTTTCATAGGTTATGTCACAAACATCTTTCAGCCAGGCTGTAAAACCTTTAATGCCTTGATATATCTGCACAACTGAAGTAATTGCTGCCATGTATGTTCCTGCTGCCTCCAGTCCTGGGACTTGAATGTTCATGCCCATCGTGTTCATGAGTTGGACTCCGCTGTTTGCGATTTGAAGTACGCTATTTGCTGCTAGTACCACTGTTTCCGGTGTGAATTCTTTGATGCTCAAAAGCTGTTCAATGCTTGCGGCGATGTTCAGTATGTGGCCTCCGGCTTGCAAACCCTTTTCCAAGTAGCCTCCTATTTTCTGAAGATTGAATCCAAGTGACTTCGAAACGCTGTCTATTGTTTGCGAAAAGGACCCTTTCACCATGTCCCAGTTTGAGAACAACATATCACCAAGTTGATCAATGCTCGTTATGAAATTGCCCGCACTGGTGCCAAATTTCTGGAAGTTTACTAGAGCGTCTTTGAAGCTTTTGCTGTTGACAAGAGCCTTGAAATTGTCTACCAATTCTTTTCCGCTTTGAATTGCTCCGAGTGTAGTTTTAGCAAATGTCATAAACTGTTGGGCCGCACTTACAAGTTTGTTGTCAATGTTAATTCCGTCAATATCGATTCCAAGTTTTTTGGATACATCTCGTACGTCATTGAATATTAAGTCAATGAAGCTTGATGTTTGGTCGAACAGCTTTGGGAGGTCTTCCAACGCAAACTTGATGGGATCATCGTCGATATTGTCAAATGCTTTGGAAATAGTTTTGGATAATTCTTGAAACTTTTCGTATCTGTCGGCTATAGTACCCAAACCTGTCGAGATCTGGTCTAGTATCAGTTGTGTCTGGTTTCCGAAAACGCTAGTTTTGGTAAGTGTATTACCTGTCAAAGTTTCAAACACGCTCGTTGCCCGATCAAAAATGCCATCTACTTGTCCAGTGAGATGCTTTACTTTGCTTACAATGTCTTGTGCAATTAATATTTTGCCTCCGATGGAACCACCACTTATTAAGCGCTTAAAGTCGTTCTTTATTATTCCAGCAGTATCGATAATGTTTTTTACATCTCCTATTGTTTCCCCGATGCCAGATGCAATTTCGCTGGTCTTGTTCAGGATACTTGAAATGCTGCCGGTAATACCCTCCATCTGTGTCCCGAAGCGTCTCAGAAAGCTTACATCTAGGTTAGTTCCGAGTTCGCTTATGATTTTCGGGAATCCAACAACAATCGAGTTTATCCCATCCGCAATGTTTTTCACCGCAGCAACTCGTTCTTCAAGTGGTCCCTTGTTAAGACTACCGAATTCTTTTGCAGTGTTATCGAAAATGTTCCGCAAGTTTTCAAGTTTGCCGAATGCATCTGCGATATGGCCAGTATAGTTACCAGCTTTATTCAAAAATGCGCTCATGTCTGTGATGAATCCCTCGTAGCTTCCTAGCAAGGTGCGCATGTCTGCGCTGTCATTAAATAGGAACCTGAACACATTCCCGGAGTTACTTCCGATTGAGGCGAGATCAACGGAGGTTGACTTTAGAAAATCTGACACTTTCCCTAAACTAGCTGCATCAATCTTCAAGTTGCTGAGATCCTTGACTCCGTTTTTTATTGACTTGACAGAGTTTATTATTTCTGCCACACTTGTTGCACCATCTTCAATTTTGTCAAGGACGTTTTCTATGTTTGCTGTTGCATTTTCTATACCCTGAGTTACTCCTTGTGTAATGCTTTCAATGTAGTCCTTGCCGAAGACAGTTGCCAATGCGCATGTTGGGCAGTGTTTGGTAACTAATAAGCTAATGTTTTGGAGTATGGTACCAGATTCCGACACTATGCTTTTCAAATCGCCTATCTTTTCCTTCGCAAATCGTGGTGCCTGCACAAGGATTTCGGCCAAATTGTAGTTCTTAAGTGAGTCAACGAACTCCTTTGTGCTGTCAGTCAGCTGGCCAATCTTCTGAACAGGGCCCTGTTTTACGTCGTCAATAGTAGATGCTATGTCGAGATAGAGAACGCCTACCTTTTTTACCCCATCTGCTATTTTGCCTATGAATCCAGACATATCCTTAGTCAGGTTTCCGAGTCCAGATGCCATGTTTATGTTTATTCCGGTTATATTTTTGACTGCTTCGTCTATTGAGTTGGCCAGCTTTTCTGTATCATTAACCAGAGCATCAGCTTTGCCGAGGGCGTTAATGAATATGTCAAACTTCTGCTTGTATGGTGCTGTTAAAAGCTTCTGGTAATCCTCAGCAAGACTTCCACTTATGTTTCTTATAACAACGATGTCCTTGTACACAATTTCTGCTCCACTCAGAACACTCTCAGTTTTGTTTACAACCGTAGAGATTGCATGAGCCAAGTCAACCATTTTACTGCCAGCTCTCCTGAACCATGCTGTATCGATTCCTAGGCTCGTCAGCACGTCTAGAGACTGGTTGAAGAGCACAGGCAACGCTCGGCCTAGACTATGCACACCTTGCGTCACCTCGCGTAGAACGCTTATTCTTGCGTCGATCGGACCTTGCTGGATGTCCCGGAGGTTTGACTGAATGGCGCTAAAAATATTCTTAGAATCCCTAAGAGACATGTAGATCTCGCCTACGTTTGGCACGACAGTTGAGCTTTTGTTTAGGATTTCACCAATTTGATCGATAAAGGCCTCAAAGTTTTCTTGCAAGTACGTCATGTCCTGATCGCCATTAAAGAGAGCTTGAAATATTGTAGCGGATCCATTCTTCATGGCCTGGATGTCAACAGCAGACTTAAGAAGACCTTCTGAGATCTTTTGCAATGTGTCCGAAGTAATGTTATGTGTTTTTATGTTGCTGAAATGGTTGCCGATGCCCTCGGCTGTTGCAACCATCTCCTTTAGGCCTTTATAACCGGCTCCTGCCCGTTTAGTTATGTCTTTAATATCGCTTGAGATCTTGCTAAACTTTTCCACGATTTTATCGGTTATTGTGGATGTTAAGTCTAACCCAAATGTCTTGCTAATGTCACAAGTCTGGCACATTGTGATTTGCGAAACTTTTTTAAGAATATCGCCTGTCACTTGTGCTAACTGACTGAACTCGTCGAAGCTGCCTTGAAGATTCTGTGGATTCTGTAGCAATGATTTCTTAAAATCAAATTTGTCTAACCCAACTACGAACCCATCAATCAGATCTGAAAGCTTGCCTATGTTACTAATGGGACCACCCTGCAGCTTTGTAACCATTGCTGCTATATTGCCTGAAATATGATGAAACTTTGCAAGGCGCTCTTTTCCAACTGCGGTTTCCATGGGAGACTTCAAGTCACTACTTGATAGTATTAAATCGAGAGACTTGCCTTCAGCCTGCGCTGAAGTTGCAGTAGATTCGAAAAGTTTCCCTATCTCGTTGGCTATTGCTTGGGATTTGGACATCTTTTGATCCCATGGCGTATTTTCTAGAGCTTCAAACTGGTCCTTGACAATGCTTGCTTGTATAAATGCCAAATTCAGTGCTTCTGTTGCCACTCCAGCCGATTCCAGCACTTTGTTGGTTTTCGTCAACATTTTGACGATAGCAGTATTTAGGGTATCGATGTTTCCTCCGAGATTTTTTACCCAGTCGTTAGTAACTCCAGATTCTTTTAACTCTTCTTCGGGTATCGAGAATAACCCTGGGAGTTGAGTTAACAGGTCTTTGGTTTTGGCTCCCAGCTCATGTATTAACTGAAGCCGAGCTGTCAAAGGGCCTTCTGGCAGTCTGCCTCTGTCTGATTTTAACTTTGCTAGAGTCTCTTTCATCTGAACTGCTATTTTGTACCCTTGATCTGCCTGTGTAGCTACGGCAATCGACCTGTTCATTGGGCTTGCCAGTGAACTAATGAGATTGCTAATTGTGCCGCTGATGACTTGCAGATCAACATCATTGTGAACAAGAATATTACCCATCTTTTCTGCAGTAATTTCAAATTGCATGATATCATTCAGTGATGCTTCCAGTGCTTTTGACAGCGCGCTTAGGGTTTCTACTCCGTAGTCATTCTCGGCAATCCGTGTGAAGCGATCGTTGATGGATTGCGCGGCTACCCTGGTTTCCATGAACTCCTCTTTGGTAGCACCAGCTGCCTCAGCGTATGCGCTCAGTTTGCTGAACATGGAGCCGAATATTTGATGCAGGTTTCCTTTGATTTTAGTTAGGAAGCTCTTGCCCAGAATATTTTCCATGGAGCACGTCTTGCAGTTCTTGAAAACCGAATTTATGGAAGTAAGGCCCTCGGACGTACTGCGGAGCAATTGGCGCAATTCTTGGCTTTTTCTTTGCGCTACACTGAGGTTTGCTGACAATATCATGGATACGTCATATTCGCCGATCAAGTTTACTAGCCCCAGTATTTCATCTTTTACCGCACCAACAGGGCTCAGTGATCCAGTTGATAGTTCTCCAATGGTTTGCTCTGCTTCGTCGTACATTTTCCCGTACCTTGCAAGCTGCTTTTTAAGTCTTTCATTCTGATTTTCGTAAAGAGAGACGCTTCCAATCGCGTTTGTAATAGCAATATCAGCAGCTTGTGCAAAGGTGTTTATCACCGCAAGAATTTCTCCAGTTGCCGTCTCCAGCTCCTTTGCAAGGCGCAACTTTCGGTCTCCAGCGGACTTTGTGATGTCTTCTACTGTGTTCGAAACGTCAACCAGCAACAGCTTATTGCTGTCTAGTTCTGGCACTGCGATTCCAATGTTGGTGGCCATCTTTTGCGTTTCCACTAGGAAGTCGGCAAGATTGCTTTTCAGCTCGTCTAAAGATCCGCGTACAGCTGGAGCAAATGTGCGGTCCATGTAATTCTCAAGCTCATCTCCTGGATTTGATGTGTAGGCAGTGGAGAAGAGGCTGCAAACGCCCACCAGAACCTGTGCTCCCTGCTGAGCTAGCATCAGTCTTCTTGCCAGCGCACTTGGTGTCGTCATGTCTTTTCTCTCTGTTTCTCTGGAGATTTCACGTTCAATTACATTCAGTTTTCCTATCAGTTCTGGTAATCCTTTAAGTATATCTTTGCTCTTGCCATGCAAGTCTTCAGTATGACTACGAAGCTTAGATACTTGTTCTATAAGCATCTGAACATTTTTGTTCGATGTACCAGCAAGATTTTTGTAGAGTTCATCTATCCCATTTTTCACGTCTGTAACTGCACTTGTCGTACTTTCGAGGCTTTCTAAGAGCGAACGCAAGCCCTCATGATTCAAGCGGGTATCACTTTTGTACATGGCTTGCAGAGCTGTTCGTGTTTTCTCTAGTCCCGCATACAGAAGTGAAAGCCCTTTAGGTGTAAAATTGATGTACTTTGATAATTTGCCAGTTGCTTTGGACAATGGTTTTAAGTACATGTCAAAATCTGAAGTTATCTTAATCATGTTAGTTTTACCAAATATTTCTTCTATTTTGCATTCAGGCAGGCATTTCTTCAGAATCAGCTCAAGTCCTTCAAAAAAGTTCTTGGCAGATTGAAAATACTCTTCGAATGAATTCAGCATTACGGTAGACAGGTTTGGTGTCGCGAAAAGCATTATGGGGATGTTGAACTCTGGAGACGATCTGATGAACTCCTCAATCAAGTTGATAAGTTTTCCTATCGGACTCGTCGCCCCAGTCTGAAATCCCCCCATCAGCTTTTTTATGTCATCGGCAAGCTGACTTATTGACTTCTGAGCAAGGACGTGGGTGTTAAAGAGTGCATATTTCAAATCATCCAGAGCACTAGATGATTTTCCGGTGTCCCCTGATTCTACTTTCTCGACTTGCAGCTGACATGGAAGCATGCTGTCCTTAATTTCTGTGGCAAGCAGTATTACCTGATTCGTGATGGCAGCAACCTTTTGAGTTTCAGTGTAAAAGTCAACTAAGGTTTGACTTGCAAGGAGATCGCTGAAGCTCTGGGCAGATATTGTTATCAATAATGTGACCTGCTGCATGGCTGGATGAGTTGCTGGAGTTTTGTCTTCACATAAGCCCACTAAGGAAGTTTCAATTTGATTAAGAAGCTTACTATACGCAACATGCATGGCATTTATATCGGCCGATGATATGATTATCTTGTCTGGCTTACTTTCACCACTGTTTGGGATGTTTTCTATGCCATCAGCTATGGCCTTTAATGTTTGATGCAAAACTTCAACCTGGGCAAGGCTCACTGCTGCATCTTCAACCTTTAATATGTTGGCTGCGTTGGTTTCTATTGTCGAGGACGGTGCAAAGGGCATTGTTTTGATGCCAAGCTGAGCTGAGATAGCTGCTTGTAATGCCGAGGTAAGTTTGGCATAGTCTTCTAGCATGGACTTTGTCTTCGCGCTCTTTTTCCACTGCTCTTGGCTAATTTTTTGAACAGACGTTCGTACCATCTTCCAAGTGTCAACAACGCTTATTATGGGTTCAACCACGTTCTTCTTTATTTGTTCGCACTCCTTGGAGGATAACGATATGTATCTATTTAGGTAATTATGCACAACCAGAAGTTCCTTGCACACGTCTTCAATCTGCGAAACTTTTACTCCAATGGTCCATGTTGACTGACAGACATTCTTGTCAAATCTTGCTATGCTGTTTTTTAGCAGTGTTAGTAATGCTGGGATGGTCTTAGCATTATCGCAGCTTTCACTACATTTCTTACAAGCAAGCTTGAGGACTTCACCTGTTGTTTGGAACCAGCCTTGCACGTCCAGAAATCCTTCCATGATACTGTTTGCACTTCTCTGAAGAATTAGTGGTACATCAAACTTGCCAAGTGCGTCAAAGTATGCCTGCGAGACCCTCTTCAGGTCATCGGAATTACCAGTTAGATTGAGGATTTCAAATCCCAAGTCCAACCTCTCCAGAAGCTCCTCGAAGACAGAGCCTTTCGTGTCATTGTTAGCCTGGATTTTGGCTTGCAAGTTCCTAAGAGCTTTTTCATCTATGGGTGTCGCGCTACCCGAAAGTGCTTGCAACTTCTCATTCAATGCTTGCAGCTCGCTATTGTTAAAGCTTTTAACGATGACTCCTCGAACTGTATTTAGCTTGTTTTCTATCTCTTTCACCTTTTGTTCGAGCTGCTCTTTGAGAGCCTTTTTCAGCTTTTCGGCAAGTTCTGGATTGACGGACTCAAGCTTGTGAATGTCGTCAGGTGTCAGGGTTCCCTTCTCGATTTTTCGCTGCACATCGGCCAGCACTTGCTTGTTAAACTCTTGCAGTTGCATAACTTTCGTCAAGTTCTTCGCATATTCCGGTGCGATTTCCTCCAGTTTTTTCAGGTCTTCATCCGATATTGTTCCGGTTTCTTTAATGCGCTGTTTAATCTCTTGCAATTCTAGACCAATTTTTATTTCTTTCTCTATTTCAGGATCTATCTGCCGAAGTCTCTCGTAGTCCTCTGGTGTGAGCGGTCTGCTCTTGTTTAGCTTGCCGTAGATTTCAACGAGAAACTGCCCATTTTTAATCTCGACCATTTTTTTTCTCATAGTCTGTGCGTATGAGGCGTTCGTGTATTTCTCGAGCTGTCTGAACTCATCTTCATTGAGCACGCCATCAGTGAGACGACGTGGAAAGTTTTGAAAAAAAAGCTGTTTCTCTATCTGTTCTCGCAGCTCCCTCCCTTTCTCAGCATTGATCAACTCCAAATCGTACGCATCTTCCATAGTTAAAGATTCGTTATTTTGAATCTTCTTATTGACCCGTTCTATTATTCGCTGAGCATATTCTTCGGATATGCCTGGATTTCTGCAGTTGCCGGTGTATTTCATTCTTCTGTCTTCGACTGTATGGGAGCACACTGATTTTACAGCTGTCAGATAAGCATATGATCTATCTTCCTCCGACAGTTTGCAGTTGAAGATGTTTTTCGTTATGTTAATGGGCTGCTGTTCTACAACGCATTTTGCTATTTCAATGCACTCAAACTTACAGGACTGTATTGTGCAGTTGCTCTTAATGGCTTTTTCCAGATCATCAATAGCCTGTCTTTGCCTGTCGTAGTCTTTCTTAAATTGCTCAAATTGCTGAACTCGAATTTGATGCTCTTTCTTGGCTTTTTCTAGCTCATTTGTAGAATTCTGCTCTTTTTCTTTGTTTTGCTTAACTTCTTCTTGTATATTAAGCTCCTCCGTGGTCATTTGCCCGAGAAGCTTCATGCCATCGTTAATTCTGCTGTCTAGTTTATTGTACTCACTCACGGCATATGTATCCAGGGTACTCTGCATTTTGTTTATAATCATTGATGGCGGTTTTGCAATGCCGTAAGAATCAATGCTGAACATTTTCCAGTTGTTTAATTCCATATTGACTGTGCTGTTTACTAAGAAGTCGTACTTTCCTAGTATCTTCATTGTCCGCTGACTAATTTCAATCTTTCGTTGTTTTGTTTGCCCCGCCAACTGCTCCTTCATGAAAAAGGTATCTCGGATTTCTGTACCTAGAAGTTTTATGCCAGCCTTAATTTTTGCCTTGGAGACCCCATCAGCAGACAGGCAAAGATATAACTTGTCACCTACTTCAAAATTGAAAAAGTTTCCGGCCATTTGTGAGGAGGATATTGTGGCGTCAACTTGCCACATATCATATGGTCCCTTTGTGATGTCCGAGCACATCCCAGCTAGAGCCAAGTCGTACTGGCTTTGATACAGGATGACATCTGCACCATGTAAGCACGGCTCAAACAAACATAAGTTGGATTGAAAGCTAACTGTCAGGTAGTTGAATTCTTTGGCTGCAGTTTTTACGTCAACAGCATCCTTGAGCATTCCTTGTGCGGTTTTAATATCCGATAGGCCTAGTCCGATTTCCTGGAGGGTTTTAGGATCTATTGCATCGTCTGCATGCGCTCTAAGTGCAACGTATATGTCTTCGATCCGGGTAATCATTGGGCCAGTCCTGTAGTAATGTGCCTGGGCTTTTGATGTAATATAGGGAGTATCATCCAGTTTCATTACGAGTTCAGTAGTGTCATCCTTAAGCTGCAGGCTCCAGGCTGCGATGTCTGTTACGAGGTTGCTCACTTGTGTGTCTAAAGGGGACGTCGTTATAACTAGACCACCAAGCTCATACTCCAGTGTACTTACTGGGAAGCTCAGTGTTTCTAAAGCTGAAAGTTTAGCAAAGTTGTCGTTGCCTGCACCAGAACCTGAAGATTTCCCCTCTTTGTATTTGAAGTCAACATTCATCATTGCACTAGATTTTTGGAGAACTTGCCGTAAGCCTGTTTTCATCTTGAAGACAGACTTTTCGCCTTGTATTAGTGACATCACATCTTGCTTTAGTAGAGCTTCCCCTAAAACAAGGATGTATATTTTTTCATCAGGAGTTCAGCGATATCCAAGTCGGTCCACAATCAAGTCACCTACCTAAAATGTTCTCGAGCGCAAAGTTATGATGTTAGATAGATTTGGTCTTCGTATATGTGCACCTCTTGCTTGCTAATATTAATTTCTCCGAATCTTTTCCTAAGCAATATCACGTCGGAAGTAGACCGCTAAACACTCCCTTTTGAGTTGCCACTAAAGAATTAATCTCAATGTAGAGTTATAGCTTTACTTATCAGCGTGTCGTAATTTTGAAAGATCTGTTTCTCTCCCCGTCGCGTTTGGTGGCCTTTCTTGTATGTTAATCTGCTTCCTTCCATCTCTTCCACCTTCTTCGTAAGTTGTGTTTTTGGTGGCTGTGAGAAATTGCTTGCTGGCCATTTTAAGTTTATCGTCAGTTTTATGCACTTTTTTCTTTATGTGGCAAGCCGATGCTGGTATATCCTTAAGCCCGGCCGTTTCGCTGTAACGATTTCGGTTTTGGTGTCCTGAAACCTAGGATGCATTTTGCAGCTCGGCGTGGAAACCAGGCGATTTGACTTCCTGCTTCAATTACAATGCATGTTGACCTACAATGCAAGCCTTTATGGCCGCAAGGGAGCTTCCCTCAGGCTTGCTTGTATGTTCAACCTGTTAAGGTGTGAGCAGCTGCTGTTTACAGAAAAACTAAAATTTTCGTAGGCTTTTAAGGCAACCTCAGTGAGACTGCTCAAAGTTTAAGGTTCTTAATGCTATCATTAAATTTTCTATAGAAATTAAGGACTTTCAAATTGCATATAAAAACTGTTTTCTAATTAGAACCTAATGGCGAAGAATCGGCGGCTTCTCATGTGTATGATCTGTTTGCTGCAGAAACAAGTTTATGAGATCCTTTCTGTAAGCGGAGGCGTAAAAAACAAAACAATTTTTAATTTAAGCGCTTACGGAAAAGGTAGTTCGTGACAAAGAGGTGGCTGGCACCTTTGAATATAGTCACTTTCTTGTTTGTGGATGGTTTGTGGCCATGCAACCTTTAGTAACGGTAAACGCGCGAGGAATGCAGTTTAGGCCTTTCATTTTCACTCACGTTTTTTTAGAGGTAAAGACAATTTTTTATAATGAAGAAAAAAAACCAAGACCCCTGAGCCTGCTGGTTTTCATTTCATTCGATGAGCGGTATGTTGGAAGAAGCTTTGAAGAAAGCTCTAGCTAAATGTATCGGGAAAGTAATTTCCGAGATATTTCAACGTAGCCTATATACCTTTACTAGCGACAAAGTTAACTAGTAGCATTATGTTAGGCTGCTGTTTTGAGTATTTTTGTTGATGATACTTGAAAAGCTTGCTTTTTTTTTCTTGTTCCATGTCCCTAAATGGCAATTGTTATTCTTGGTGTTGCCTGACTGGATCTGCCCATATTCTCCTTGAACATGTAACTCAAAGTAGTGATTCGGTTTTGATTTGTTTACGACTATATACTATTTGCCAGAAATTTGTAGATGAATCAGCTTATATAGAAATGTAATCATTGCGCTGCCATGATCCGTCCAAATAAGCACTATTGTTACCATTTTCTCGTATGCAAAAGGTAATTTTAGGAATTTTGTTTTGACGCTAAAATCTCTACTTGGTCAAGGTCTTGGAACTGTACAAATATTTCCGAGAGGGACGCATGCGCATATGCTGAATTGCGATGTCGTGCACAACGGACGTCTTTTCACGAAAGCTGTGAAATTTTAGATGAAAGATTTTTAAGTGAGACGTGCGCCGGGCTAGTGTGATTTCCGGTCCACAATTCAGAAACTGCTGATGGTACCGTTAGTGCATCACAATTTTTCTGAAATCAGGTTTGCCATGATTAAACTTGTTGATAGATTCCACTCTCTCTGCATTCTTTTCGAAAGGCAAATAAAGTGAGTGCCTTGCTTTTATTGCGGCTTTTTTTACGTAAGGCTAAAGACTAAATAGATGCAAAAAGAATGACAGCTTTGACTTACTGTGTATAGATGTCCTGCTAATCGAGTGGGCAGGCAATGGCTTTGTGTACTGCTTGTGTATGTAGTCTGTGGTGTACCATGCTGGTGTATCAATCTGTGATCTCCCATCAAAGCAATGGCCATCAGCCGCTATTTGCTGAAATGAAATGGAACTAGATTGTTTCTTTGTCAGAACTAGCTACTAGCTGTCAAATGAAGCTACATATTTGTAAAGCATCAGCACATGTTCGATACTGCGCCACGTAACACGATTCATTTTTTAATTTCTATAGAGAAGTTGCTCTGCTGTAAGCTTGCTCACAAATGTAAGACGAATACCTTCTGTCCCTCCGCAACTTGTACAAACATGTTTCCTCTCACATCACTTTTCACAAGCTCTTTGTAAGCGTACTTCAATGTCGCTGCTCCAAATGCCACGATCACTGCAGACTGTGCAGTCTTCAAGCACTGCCGACTGTCTTGTATGCTTGCTTTGGTGAAGCCAACAGCTTTCGCGGAGATGGACCATCCCAGAGATTGCATGTCAGTAAATGAAAAAACGTTTTCAAGATGGTCATAGTTATCTGGTGGTAGGGCAAGATGAGGTTCTCCTTTGCACAAATCCACAATGAGGCAAAAAATGCCATTCGAGTCCATGACTACCATCTTATCATTTACTTCCATCGTGAGCTTCCCACTGTGAAGATTCACAAGGAACATGCCTTCTTCGTCAATAGCAGCGTTGCTGCACGCAGGCTCAGACTTAACCCTACTTCCATGCCAGAGGTGACTCCTGATGCTGTCGATGTGTATATGTGCGAGCCTACGTGTGTGCGATAATTTGAACCAGCTTGGCGTGAGCTTGTTAAATTGTGTTATGAATTCTTTAGCAAATATGTCATTATAGAGGGCATATTGGGTTTGTCCACTAGATAGAAAGGACTCCTTGCATGAAGCAGCCTTTGGTTGTGACATGATTTCCATAGTAGCCATATCTAATACGCCGTGGAAAATCTCGGATACCTTAATTGAAGTCAGTGCCACCGGAAGCATTGCTGAGCTGATGTCTGCGAATACTAGGCCATCCGTGGTTACCAGATTGCCTGCTCGCGCTTCCCAGTTGGCAGAAGATCGAAATTGAACAGGCCTTGAACAAGTGCCTCGTGTTGGTATAACTGATAAGCTGTAGCAATCGCTAGTGAATGGAGCCAGCGAATCCAAGGCTATGAATTTTGACGTGTCGTAGAAAAATAGCATTTGATCATTGATTTTCTTCACCTTCTCTGGGGTCTCGATGTCGATGCTTAGCCACCTTATGCCTTCAGTCTTTGACTGAAAGTAGAATTTTTCCGACTGCTCTGGGTTTTGGACGGTGATGTTGTGCGACTTAAAAAAAATGTCATCCCTGTCTGGATGAAAGATCAGCCTAACGTAGGTCGCTGTTTTGGTCTTTATAGTGACATCAGGAGACACCTGGTTTACCTGAACCTTCGGAATTGGGGAAAGTTCAACTACCAGAACGTCGCAAACGTTTCCTGTGTATCCCGTACCTGAGCAATTGCACTGGTACTCAGTATCAGTAACTATTGAACACGCTCCACCATTTTTGCACGGGTTTGGTGAGCACACAAGGATTTCTAAAATTTCAAAGGAGATAAAATGATCAGCCATATTAGGCCTATGTCTTCGATGGCATACGAAAAATTTTTTAAAATGCAAAATGCAAAAATACTTGGAATGAGTTGCCGTAATGGGATGCTCTTTTCTGTCGAATCCAAATACGATACCAGTAGCAATGTACAATAAGGGAGCCTTTTAATGACGTTTATGGCTTTTTAGGCCTTTCAGTTGTTGAATATTGGTTTCCTTACCTGTAATAGGTACTTGGGCATATGCTACTCACCATCACATTTTGATTTGCTGATGTCCCACTGCAGCTTTCCATATAAAATATCGCACTTGATAATGTCATCTCCGCGTAAGATGAAGCCCTCGTTGCAACTCACTGGACAGGTAGCACCAAACGAGAGCTCGCATGGTAAAGTCACTCTTCCGTTAGCTGGAGGCTTAGGTTGTGGGCAGTCACGTGCTACAAACAATAAACGCTAGCTGCTAGATTAATAGATTGATAGACTGATAGGCTAAGTTCAAAAAAAAAAAACGTTTCAGCAATTCGTGTTCGTGGAGACAAATATAGAATAGCTTTAGTTGGCTTCGTCACTTGAAATAAATCGTAAGTGACATCAAAATTACATGTTTGGTAGTTCTCACTATTTTTAGCCATTCATTCTCTAGAATTTCTAGACTTCAGCTTCTGCACACCCTTCGTCATGATGATTCTACGTTTTGCGATTCTCTGGATTGCGAATAACCGTGCATGTGGTTGCTAGCAAGGTTACAGTTGGTGAGATTTGATGGCACTTACGCAGGCACTTGGCTTCCTCTCCGGACCACTTCCCTGAAGTTAGGCATTGTCTTTCTGACGGTCCAGTGAGTTGAAAGCCGTTCTTGCACGCAAACGTGCACTTCTTACCAACCGAGCTGCCTTCGCACACCGATGTGCCGTAAAATGGTGCGATAAGTTTTTCGCACAGCCGAGCTGCAAACAGAAAGAAACATCATAAACAAATGTAAACTTTCTATGGACTCGTACCTTTCCTTCATTGAATGTGCAAAACCCAGTGAGTTTGTATGTTCCTCATGCGCATTGTGGGAGATATTTGAGTGACAAGTCGATCACATCTGTACAACGTCAGCGTCTCTTCAACCTAGAGCTATCAGTTTTCTGTTGATGTGGATAAGGTGCAAGTGTCAGCGAACTAACAAGTAATGCAGCTGCAGACTGATGTATGAACGTGCGGTGACAGTTTTATGGGTTTTGAGCTACTGCACCCGTGATTCAGTGAGAGAGCTCACGTGCAGCTTAGAGGCGAGTGTGTACTAGTAGTTACACGTAACTATTATTACTATTTTTTGTTTACAGAAAATTATTTAAAGCTAAGACTGTGATATGTGTGTGTGTGTGTGTGTGCGTGTGTGTGTGTGCGCGCGTTCATAATATGCTCAATGTTTTCTCAAGGTTTGAAAAATTGATGCATTGCAAAGCCAGGCAAAGAACTGCTAATAAATTGTTTTTGTACATGAAAAGGTTTGGTAAGGGGCTCTTTTGCCCTTCGAAGGTTTTCCTTCGCCCTCAGTTAAACGGCTCACCATTCATAGGCATTACCACTGTATTTATTTTAAAAAAAGGTCCTAGTACGTTTACAGTAGCGATTGCTAGATGAAGAAACTTTTTATGTTTCACAACTTGTCACGTTTCACAACTTGTCATGTTTCACAAGTTGTCGTGTTTCAAAACTTTTGCGAGTGAACTGGCAGCTGGTAATGCAGTTATTTTGCCAAGTGCTGTACTATACATAATATTATACTGATTTTACTATACATAATATTATGCTAATTGTCCTATACATAATATTATACGAATTGTGGTATACGTAATGTGATAGTGAGCCTACCTTGACATGATCGCTTGTCCACATCCAGCAGGTAGCCAGCGTTACATGCACAGGCAAAGGAGCCGACTGTGTTTTCGCATCTTTGTTGGCAGAACGTTCCTTTGAACTCGCACTCATCAACATCTAGTGACAGAAATCAATGCATGCTAGCTGTATTTGAAAACCCTTTCGCGTAGTTCAAGTCTTAATCAAGGTTTGACAGTTTAACAATCGTTATTCCGAATTGCGATGCTGCTTGGAGTTTAACATAAAAAAGAAATTCGAGAAAACGTTAAAAAAGAAAGAAGCTCTCGTGGTTTCAATGTAGAACGAAATTGTTATCAGGGTTTGATGTTTTCCGAGCCACAAATGCCATGTATGATCCATAGCGCTTTTATATTTAGGCAAATTGTAAAGCCAACTTACCAATGCAGTGGCCTTCACTACTCATTTTGTAGCCTTCGTTGCAAACGCACTTGTACGATCCGAATGTATTGACGCACTTTGACACGTCCGTATTGCATGTGTGTGTTTTGAGTTTGCACTCGTCCATATCTTCGCACGATCGATTGTTTCTCCTGCTGAGCTCGAATCCGACTTTGCAGAGACAGTAATAGCCTTCGGAATTTGCACTAGCCTCTGTGTTGACGCAAGTGCTTGACTCCGGATCACACTCAGTAATGCCGTTGCATTCATTGAAGTCTGTTAGTTAAAAAAGCAAATAAGTCAAGTTTTTTTTGTAGTTCATATCAAGCCGTTGTTGTTCTTTTTATGCATTAAAATACGCTACCTGACTTAATTATCCTGACCAAGGACATTGTGCCTGGCAGTAGCTTAGCCAAAAAAGCCATTGCTTTAGACGCTGCATCGGATGGTTACGTCAGCAAGATAAATTATATTTTGTCATGTTCAATGTAGAGTTAACCTATTTTTCAATGTTAAACATGAAATATTTTTGGCTATTTTCAGATTTTAAGCCTGCCTTTAACTTTGGTTGCTCAACTAAAGATGTTACGCGTTCTATTCAGGTTATAAATTGTGAATTAAACGATTCCTTTCCATATTCGTGGGTTCGCCCCACTTCCCCACAGAATAAAGCTTCGGTCAATTGGACCTAGCCTCAACGTGGCAACTTTTGACGTTATAAGTGGCCATTTTCACCACCGTAATTTGCGGCAAGTTTTCAAGGTTTTAAAGCCGTTTTATGTGTGCAGCATAAAAGGTAATTTTTCTCTATGATATGCAGTATAATTTAAATGCTCGTACGGATATCGTTTGACGTCACCATATATGCCGTCAGTCATACCCTTGCCTGAACCATTTCTATCTATCCTGAGCAAAAGCGTGCTTTGCTAGTAAATTCAAATTGTTATGGGGCATACCCACATGGTGATGTCGTATACAAACGCAGGCGCTATTGGTAGAGCTGTTCCATGTTCAAAGAATGCTCTTACACGCACGACTACACAACATGCTGATGTGATTTTACATGCTATGACTTGGGACTGTACTGTCCAAATAATTATGCTGTGGTTATGGCTATTCACATACGTTGCAATAGCGGATCCATACTCCTGGTCTATAAAATGCATATTCCTCGGAAGAGGAGTTGAGCAAAATAATAAAAGAAATGGAGTCAACATCCATTTCAATTTTAAATCTTGCGGATTCATTGAATCTGAATATTGCAGAATATTGTAAAATGGAAAGGTTACTGATGCTGGCTATACAAGAGGACGTGTATCAGGTTCCTTCGGGTAACTCACTTACCTCGGCAGCTGCGACGATCAGCATCTAAGTAGTATCCATCACGACAAGCGCACAAGCGGAATCCAGTTCCAGGGATGCAAATCTGTCCGCATTGTCCGTTGTCCATGCCGCAGAGTTGCATGGCTGAAAATATAGTTCAATTTTTGCAACCGTGCTGTCAATACATAAATGGAATTTCTGATTTTGTCAATAAGGTAGTAGCAATCGTAATACCGCTATAATCAATGACCATCTGTCTGAGTTCTTACAGTCTATGAGTGGACAGAGTGCGAGCATGCTATTTTAACTATATCACGTTATTTCAACAATATGCAGGTTACATGTACTTGGTCCATAGTGTGTACTTACGCTGGCATTCCTTGCTTTCATTGTTCCACTTAAAGCCATTAAAACACTCGCACTTGTACCCCTCCTCGATATTTACGCACTTATGTGGGCATATATTGGGGTCTTCAATGCACTCGTTGACATCTAGAAGTAAATATATGACTCTTTAATTGGTGTATGAAGGACTTAAGTCGAAGCAGTTCTCCGTGATTAACGGGGCAATGTATTTTTCCTGAGGTCCGAACATGAATAAAGCTTTCCCGAACAAGCTTTTGGTTTTATATTGATTTATTAATCAAAACTGATGGCAGTACTAGAAGAAAGATAAAGCTACTATTTTTTTTTTAACGGTTCCAGAAGTCAGGAGGCATATTTGCACGCGTGATTTGTTGTGGCTTCTACATGAAGTTTTGCAAAGTTGGCTTGGGAGTGACGTTTCAGGATCTATTTAGGTGATTCACAAGTCATTTTTGTGAGTCCTCTTAAGAATGTTCTTCAGTTCATGTTTTTGCTATAAGACTATATAAGTTATGTACTGATTAGTACACTTGTACTTTGAATTGTATGAAGTCTTTGTTACGATCAATCTAGTATGCTTAAGGCGGTTTGAGATCAGTCTTTATTTATATTGATTACAAGTTGATTGTTTATCAGGAAAATATTAGTTCTGCAAAAAGCCATCAAGGTTTATTATTATGCTTGTTCATCATGCTTATCTTAAAATGCAATTAATAAGCTATGAACTCCTGAGGCATTGTCTGCAAAAATGGGCTAAAAGCTAGAGTTACTCTGATTTATGGTCCTCGGCACTGCCTATCATCATTATAATCTACCAGCTCTTAAACAGCTGACAGGTTGCAAGACAGCCAGGTTGATCTTTTTGTGCAATTGTTCTCCTCTTCCTTGCATACTTTTAATCAAACTTTTGTGTAAAATCAAATCTGCACACGTGACTTACGTACCGGAGCACAAGTTTGCTCGCGACAATCTGAATCCATCTCCGCAGGCGCAGCGGTAACTCCCCTCCGTGTTAATGCACATGGCCTTGCAGTCCTTGTTGCTAGCACACCTGCATGCTTTCTCTGGTAGGCTGCATTCATCGACGTCTAACAAACGGGAGATAATAAATTATAAGCCATCTAGACAGTGGTGATAATAGCTAAGGCCTCCTTATGTAATTTTTGCAGCGTTTTGCTGATAATAATAAAGACATTTAAAATTGGAAAAGGCCAGCGTGTAGCTGCCGACAGTGAGACCTGGAGCGTTAGCTGTTTTATGTGAATGAAACCAAATATTCTCAGTTCTGTCAGCAAGATGTTGAACCCAATCTAGTTTGTAAAATAAACATGAAGTAACTACAAACAATTAAAAAAATAATGCAATCGAAAACAACCATAAGATATTGGTGCGTCTTTTTCTGTACAATAAATGCTACAAGAATGATAAATTCTGAAGTTACTTACCCAGGCATTCTCTGCTTAAATCATCTTTAGGCGTAAATCCTCGTGGACATGAGCACTGGTAAGTTCCAGGCAGATTGATGCATCCTTTGGTGCAGTTCGAACCAGCTTCACATTCGTTGATATCTGTTATGAAGGTATGTAAATAGATGAGTATAACATGATTCATGTTGTAAAACTTGCATTATAATGCAAAACTGGGTGCCTGTTTGCCTCCGCAGTTAACTTGATGTGGTAACGCAATTTTTTCATGGTAGTAAGTGAAAGTAAAGAAAGATGCACGAGTTACCTACCAAGCTGGCAAAACCTCCCTGTGTATCCTGGCGTACATTCACAAATATTTGGTTGAACGCACCTTCCGTTGTTTCGGCAGTATGGGTTGCATATTGCTAGAAAATAAATTAGGAGTTTTGTTTTACAGATCTTTGCCTGATTTTTTTTGGCAACAGTGAACGTGAGCTACCTAAATAAGGATATTTTGTGTTCAGTTTTTGCGTATGTGACAATGCGACTGTCCATATCAAGATTGGCTGGTCCATATTAGAATGTGCTTACAGGATGCAGAGTAAGTCACCGTTACTTCGAGTTTTTTTTTTAAATGAAGTCTATAAGTAAGCAAATCTACGTGTTTACTTACGAATTGTGCATTCATCCTCGTTTTTAGACCATCCATCGCAGCAGTGAAGAGAGTTGAGGTTAGAAAGCTTGCTGACTATCTTTGTTACTTTCTTCTTCAGCACACTGGAGGGAGACGATTTGATGTCATGTATAAGATAACGTTACAACTTTTGAGAGTCATGCTGCCGCAAAAAAGCAGGAGCTCATGTCGATCAATTCGTCTCTGCTGGATGTAATTTTATACTGTATGACTTCGCAGCGTCTTTGTTAGACTCACTGCAGTACGTAGCACGTTAATTTTATCTATGGTACCTGATACGCTACTACTAAGTGTTGTAAGTGTTGTTGTATTAGGTACATTAAGAAGAACTACGTTGCCAGCTACACTAATACCAAATATGGTGCCTGGTACATTCGTATTTCAAAGATTCACATAAATTTCTTACAATGCGTTATGCCATTGTGCGACTTCCGTGAAGTTATGCTTACTTGGAGAAAATTTTTTAAAATGCCAATGATGTAAATGCATATACTTCAATAGGCAGCTAGCTCTGAAATGTCTCTTAAACGTCTTTGCTCTAGGCATGAAGAACATTAGATTTCGCGCATAATAGGCTAATCTATATACTCAAGCCAATCTATGTACTCATACAATAAGCTTATCTATATACTATCTATACTATATATATACTATGTATAATAAGCTAAGCAATATACTCACGCAGCGGTGTGATAGCCATGTGAAAACGTACCCAACTCGTTTGCACTTTTTCCAGCAGCCAATAAATTCCTTGCAGCAGACTTCATTCTCGAAGGTTTCCGTAACTTCAGTTGTAACGGTCTCATAAATCGTTTTCGTCTCCACGAATTTGCATACATTTTTTCTATGCAAATATAATGAAACTGCACATACAAGGTCTTTCCTTGTTGTTATTACATGGATTTTGAAGATAGTAATATTGAAACTGATTCTCTGCGGATAAAAATCGGCGGCATTAGCGGAATTAAATCTTTCAAGTACATTTCAAAACAAAACTGATATTAACACTTGCAATTTGATAAGTTTAATTGGCAATCGAATCGCCTCTTACCCATCTGGTCTAAGGACTGTGTTCGCGTTTCTTCTGTGGCGGAAGGGATCATGATATATTTGTGGATGACCATCATCTTGCTCTACCTTGATTGCTGTAGATTTCAGACGTATTTGGTCTCCTTTTACACCCAGATGAGTAGGGAATGTCACTGCCACAAGTATAGAACATATCTGCAGTGCCTGCTGCATAATATTGCTACGCTCTTCGCCGTTTAGTTGATTTCATACGAATTCTGGAGTGGTATATTACGTATCCTCTTCGTTTGGAGATTTGCGTTGAACCAGGACGACACTGTCTCTCAAAGTGAAGTTAAACGAACCCCTGGAATTTCTTCCGCTAGCCAAGACTTGGAAAGTGGAAGTATTTTTATTAACTCTGGGGAATCCCTTGGGCGGCTGGTTTTTACACCAACCGCTGTTCTCATTATGCTCCTTCTATCCTTACTAGCAGCCTCTGAAACATGAAACCCCACATTTTCTCAGAGGATTCCCTCACGCCTAAGACAGCCAGCTCCGGGGTTTCGCTCGAGTCTCTGTTGACAGATCCATCCGTTTCAATATTTATTCTAAAGGACCTACACATTTCTAACTCAATATTCAGGTACGCGCATTTCTGTTGTACGAATTTCATGCCTGAGTCACTCATGAACCGATTATACACTGAAATTTTCTTCAGTTTGAGTCCGTCTCGTATCAAAACGTTTCAAATAAGCGGCGAACAGTAGATAAGGGATTTTAGTATCTCTATATCCACGTGGACCAGCTGCATCTCCGTTTATCTGTCGAGAGATAGCCTATGTCAGAGTGTGTAAGTGAACGCACAAAGAGCATCATGGCAAGGCAATCTTCTCGCATTGAGAACGAGCGTCTAAGTTACGTCCGTGGATGTCCATCGGACTTACTTCGTGTACGCGTAATGTTGGGTTACGGGCGTCCCCACACAGCTGTATATAATATTGATAACAACTCTATTGATAGTAACTCTATTGTTCTATTATATTGCTTGTATTATTATTATTATTATTATTATTATTAATTTTTTTAACTGAAAATATATGAAGTTTAAAAAAATTATTATCAAGGTTCGGTACCACAGAAAGTCATTCCAAGAAAGCCTTAGCAAAGTGCAGCACATTCACAAAAACAAACCTGAAAAAAGAACTTAAGACCTTGAAAGAGCAGACGGCCGATCCAGTAACCATAAAAGTTGTGTCTAAAGTATTACGGAGAAAAATATTAAAGGAAACCGTCAAGGGAGATATACTCGACAGACCACGATCGGGAAATGAAGAAAAATCTCTCGAGATATTGCAAAAAATTTATTGAACCGGAGATCCGCGTCCTTCCTACCTTTACTAAAGAGATTTGCGAGACTTTCTTATCAAGGCGTTTAAACGTAGGTGAACGCGCATATTTTCAATTCTTGACTGGATTCCTCCGTTAAGGCAACCTACTGTTTGATGCGATTAAAGTGGCCCCACCTACAAAGAAATTTTCCAGATTATCAAACAAATGAAAGGCTCCAGTTCTCCGTGCCCGATCGACCAGGTGTCAATCATCTGCTTTAAGCGCTGCCCGCATCTGCGCAGCTATATTGCCGCCGTAGGCTCCAAGGTCTTAGCCTCCCAGCATATACCGTCACCATGGCGCCGAGCCATTAATAAAAAAGGAGACACCCAGCAAACTTCCGCCAAATTACGTTACATCCAACCACGCTAAAGTTTTTACCTCTTGCGAAAAGGAACTTTAACTGTTCTCGTAAACAACGGTTATGCGGAAAGTCACATCCTAAATGGACTTATTCCGGGTCTTAGTGAGACATTCAAACACATTGCTTTTATGGAATACCTTATAAACGAAAGAAACAGCGCAGTATAACTATCACCCTTCTTGACTTGAAAATGCATTTGGAGAAGTAGAGCACTCACTGATAGCAAGCACTCTAAAATACCGCCACATTCCAGACCAGATTTCTAATGCCATAAGTATTCCGACTTATCGTCAGATGCTATAACCAATTCTGATAACCAGTCACGCGTTTCATCCTTGTACAGAAAGGAGTTCTCCGAGGAGACTGCCTCGGTCTCTGATCTTTAATATGCTCATGAACACATTCGTCCAATATATAAGAAGTCCTGAATTTGTAAAGTTTGGTTACCGGTTTTCAGCAATGCTCTCTCACCGAAACTGGCTACAGTTCGCTGACGATGCTGCAGCAATCAGTGGACTCGAGTCCGAAAATCAGATCCTGTTGAACGCGTTTTCACGCTGGTGCGAATGGAGTAAAATGACGCTAAGGGTTGACAAGTGCCATGCGTTTGGAATTAGGAAATTCAACTCTTGTATTTGTAGGTTCTTCTAGAAGGCCAGCGGCCTTTTCATGACGCACCATTTATCGCGACGCAAGCTGAGCTTTCCAGCTGTAACGCAGAGCACTACATAAGGACTCCATCTGAGAGGATTACAGATCGTAAATCCAAGCGCATACTATGCGGGCTTTTGCATAAAAAAATCAAAGAAAGAACAAAACTAAGACCAAATAATAATAATAATAATAATAATAATAATAATAATAATAATAATAATAATAATAATAATAATATTTTTTTTAAACATCACCATAAATTTTTTTTGCAAAAAATGGTCGCCTCAGTCTACATACATCTTGTATCATAATCATCATAATAATATCTTCATAAAATAATAATAATAATAATAATAATAATAATAATAATAATAATAATAATAATAATAATAATAATAATAATAA